>PVLA01008723.1:0-84800 GCA_004027455.1 Hydrochoerus hydrochaeris
CACTTTGTGACCCAGGCTGGTCTCAAACTCACCATGATCATCCTGCCTCAGCCTCCTGAGTGCTGTGTTTACATGTGTATGCCACCACACCTGGCTATAATATGTATTCTTCATATTCTTTTATATTTCATAAAGCTTTACAATTTTACCCTTACAAGTGAACAATGTTGTTGACAAACATAATACCTTATTCAGACTACTCTGAAGGACATTTAAAACAAGGATTTTAATTACTTCATTATCCTGAATTTTCTAGTACAGTTGTATAAACATGTAAAAAGAACCATTGTAACCATGGGTTTTCTTTTAAGGATAGTATTTACAGTACTAGGTTATTTAGCATCAAATATATTCTTACAAAATTACTGTAGATAAAGAATGAGGAGCTGAGGGGTGTACCTCTGTAGCAGAATGCTTGCATAACAGCCATGTGCCCCTAGACTCCATCCCGCCCCAGGGGGAGGGGTTACAAGTCATCATTTACAAAATCACTAGGTAGTGAACCTAAAGCCACAATGCATCAAGTGAAGACCATCACATTGTTCCTTGGGATGTTTAGAAGTTAACAGAAAACCAATGTTAAGAACAAACATTACACACATGTGGAGGTATAGCTGCCTGAGTAAACAAAAATGCAGAAAGTGAAGTCAGTAGGAGGTGCCTGCTTCACTGAACAAGCAGAGTGCTGAGTGTAATCTGTAACCGTCAGAAAAAGCTACAGATACTGAATATTGAAAGAAGTAGGTTACTTGGCACAGCTGGAAATGGAGTATCAAGTTAATCAAAAAGGGGATAATGCAGGCCCAAGAAGAATGCATTTACATAAAACCACGTGTTATGATTCAGACGTGGCTGTCCCAAAAGGGTTCATGTGCTGCAAGCTTTCTCCCTACTCTGGTGATGTTGAAAAGATGCTGAGACCTTCAAGTAGTGAGCCCAGGGAGAAGGAGGTCATTGGAAACACTGTACTCAGGAGAGTTCAAAGTAGTTCTCATGGGACTCTTCTCTCACTCCCTCTTCTCTCACTCTTGCCTCCTACTTGCCATATGACCCTTCTTTGCACATGTACTCCCACTATGATGCCAATGGCGATCCCACCAGCACCAATGTGTATGGGAGACAGAGGGGCTCTTGCCAGCACCAAAGCCATACTGCTTAGACTTCCAGCATACAAAACTGTTCTGCTGAACAAACCTCTTTTGTTTGTAAGTTTCCAAGCCTCACATAGTTAGCCATAGTAACAGAAAATGGACTAATCCATCATACAAGTGATCTGACAACAAGTAAGATTATCAAGACTTATAAAAGGTATCTAGGTCTGAGAGAAAGTATGAGAGAGGGTTGCAGATTACCTGCATGTGCAATATCAGCAATGCAAAAAAGGTGTAGCTAAGCAGAAGGGTGTGCACTTAGCACACACAAGGCCCTGGGTTCAACCTTCCAGGTCCCCCAAAGAAAACTTTTCTTGCCTACCAAGTAACAGGCCCTAAATTTGATCCCCATTACTGAAGAAAGAAGGAAAAGAAGGAAGAGAAGTAGAGGAGGATATACAGAGTCTCAAACCTGAATTATGAACAATAATCAGAACAATACCATTAGTTTAAAAAGTTTGTATTGGGAAAGCTCCTCCTAGTCAATCCTCAAGGTGTAGGAACACAAGTTCAAGTCCAGCCTGGGCAACTTAGACTGTCTCAAAAAATGGAATGAGAGAACAACAACTACAAAATACATTAAGTGTATATTTATACATTAGTTATGTGTGTACGTAATACATAAAGTTTCACACAGGCTCTATTTTAAAAATGGAACTGAGGGAGGGAGAAAGGAAACAGCAGGTAATTCCTTTCCTTTTTCATTAGAGTCATACTTCTGTTGAAGAATCAGTATGCCTCCTCCACCAAAAAAATTAACAGCTGAGTAACAGACACAAATCTTAACTGTCACAGAAGTCAAAATTACTTCCTCAATGCAATCTTCCAAAAAGCAGGATGTTAGATTGTAACTATCTAAGGGATGACCCAGAGGCTGAAAAGAACAGGTCATTAATAACCACTGAAATCATAATCTACCAAGATTTTGCAAAAAAAAAAAAAAAAAAAATATTATTTTTCTGCTGTAAACCTCAAACTTCTAACAACTTTTACCTTTTTAACCTGCACTTACTGTTAGTTAGCTTTAGCTTTTTTTTCCACATATTAAATTTTATTTCTCATATTTTAAAAGCATACAATGGTGGATGCCAAGTTGTTATGGTGTTTAGATTCTACTGGATACATTACAAAATAATTATTTTCCATAAATTGCCAATATTTTCATGTGACATGGTAAAATCATTTCAAATTAAGTTATAAAAACTTGAGTTAACTAGAAAATTATGGAGAAAGTACATAGAGTTTAACAAGTTCTTTAGGAGATACTCAAAAAGTTGTTTGTTTTTTGGAGATCAGGCTTGAACTCACTGTACAGCTCAGGCTGGCCTGGAACTCGAGATCTTCCTGCCTCAGCCTCCGTGATGCTGAGACAGATGATAGGCATGTGCCACCCTCCCCAGCTCTCAAAAATTTGATGATTACTGCTGTGAGCCATAGGAAAGGTATCAATCTGCACAGAATACTACATGGATTCAGTATTCCTGTACCCTGTTAGGGACAGAGTCATATGTCCTTGACATATTAACCTGAAACATCACCACATACAAACACTAGTTTCCTTTTTTTTTTTTTTTTTTAAATGGGGTCTCCGATAGTAAACCTAGTGAAGGGTAAGAAAAAACCTTTTTTCTTAACAAGACAAGAGGGCAACAGGTGTACAGAGCACAGACAGGAAGCTTTAGCTTTTAAAGACCAACTTCTGAGCATCATAAAACAACCATAAGTGGTAAAATTTCAAGCCAACTCACTTCTAAATAAACAAAACATTTTATCCCATGCAATCTCATGAAGTGTAACAGTTAAAAGAGAGCTCTAGAATCAAGTACATTTGGTATAATCCTGGTTATCTGATTTTAGCAAGTAAATTTAAATGTTTCCTCACCTATAAAATACAAGTATTATTAACACCTATCGGGGCTGGAGATTTAGCTTAGTGGCTTAAGCACCTGCCGGGCAAGTGTGAGGTCGCGAGTTTGAGCCCTGTACAAAAACAAAAAACAAAAAACAAAAAAACACTGAAGTATAATATTAACACCTATCTCAGAGTTGTTAAGAGATGAAAGGAGAAAAACATGTTAGTATTTCTTGGACTGTGCCCAGCAAACATAAAATATTCAGCAAATGTTTTACTCACTTGTAACATTTCTCTAGAATTTAAAATATATGGAAAAAGCTGGGTGTGGCGGCACAGGTGTAATCCCAGTACTCAAGAGGCTGAGGCAGAACGATTACCAGCTATTTGAGAAGCCAGGGCTACATAGTGAGTTAAAGAGCAGCCTGAACTGCATACTGAAGAGATGAGAGAGAGAGAAAGAGAGAGAGAGAACAGACGGGGAAGGAAGGGGAAGGGGAGGAAGGAGAGAAAGAAAAAGAGAGAAAGAAAGAGAAAGAGAGAGAGAGACAGAGAGAAGGAGGAGGAGAAGGAGCAGAAGAGGGGGAGGGGCGGGGTGGAAGGAAATAGAGGGGGGAGGGGGAGAGAGAAAAAAATTAAATTTAAAAAAAAAAAACATAAGCAAGCAGACATAGTGGCCCACACCTGTAATCCCAGCACTCAGGAGGCTGAGGCAGGAGGATCATTGAGAATTCGAGACCTGCCAGGGCTACAAAGTGAGCTCAAAGCCAGCCTAAACTGCACAGAGACCCAGTCTCAAAAAGATACACCAAAAAAACCCAAGAACCTCTTAAGTAGTCCAGAGACTTGAGACACACAGCTTTGTAAATGTCTTCAAATATCCTTTACTAGACATTTTGAAATTAAGTCAATGATACATTTTTTTATCTAAATTCATGCCTGCCTATAGGTAGTATATTCCCAAAAATGTTTTACCTTTTTCCTCTTTAAACAGGCTGACTTACAGCGAGTTCAACTACCAAAAAGAAGGGCAAAAGCCTTATGTTTTAAGTTCTCTGTCCTAAATTTGCATTACTATTATAATCAGAAAATGTTGTATTATTAAGGTTTTTCCTCAAAAACTTGTTTTGGCAATCAAAAATACTATTTTCTTATTCAGGTGCCTAACAAAACAGTTTAGATTCTTAGGGATTTGGGTGTTTATTTCCAATTTCACAGGCCTATTAGACTGCTCATGAGCAAAGGCCTGCAAACAAAAGGCATTTTACTAAACCATACTATGTTTTATGTATCAGCAGTTCCTTTTTAGAATACAATCCATTTGTAATTCAATTGCTTGGAGTTCACAACTCATTTTTCCTTGAAAACAATGTTATAAATATGATTTAAATTCCCAGTTTATCCCAAAACAGATTATTTAACTGTAGTATTATTGAGTTCTAGTAATAAAATTACTAGGCCAGGTTCTGAGATCCAGGGCTATTGCAATTAAGGCAAAAAATAACATGAGTACTGCCTCTTTTTTTGAGGCTAAGAAATGGCCTCTGGCCAAATTGTAAAGGCAGCCATTTGTTTTAGCATCTCCTGACTGCCCCTAGGTATCTGCTCTTGGTGTCTCAGGTGGCCCATCGCACCCCTCATCACAGCACTCTATTCAAGCCCAATCTTTCAGAACACCATCTTACACAGCTCTCTCCTGTCACCCATCCTACCACATACTGTAATGGATGCCAACTAGATACTAAATACAGAGTCTTATGAATGAGTCGACTGACACTGAACCCCTTCATTCTAACAGAGCATTTCTTATCATATAAAATGAAGAAGAAATATTCAGGCCACATCAAAACAGGTATTACTATCTTGTAATACCAGCTACATGGGAGACTGAGGCAAGAGGATCACAAGTTCAAGGCCAGCCTAGGCCACTTGCTAAGTCTTAAACAAAAATAAAAGCACTGAGGGTGTCAGTCACTGATAAAGCATGCTGGGTGGTACAGGGCACTCAGCAGTATACCACTTGTGTAAAAACCACAACCCTCTAGGTTCAATGCCCAATACCACACACACACACACACACACACACAAAGATATTACCGATCTAAAAGGACATCACTTACTACAAATAAGCTTATCCACTTAAGCAAAAATATCAAAGACTTAAAAACTCTATTTTAAGATTCAAGGTTACTAGGAATCAATTCATAATTTTGCTAAAATACTTTGAGATCTCCTGAGAATTTAAAACAGGGAACATAATTCTATGCAACTCAAGTGTGTGGGAAAAAGTGGGAAAAGGGCTAAATGGGATAATCTGGAAGTAAACTAAGGACTGTAAATTTTATTCTCAAAGAACTCAAGTCCTTATATTTTTTGTTTTTTAAATTAGATTTTATCGGTACATTTTAGATTTATACATAATGATCACACTCATCATAGAGAATTTGTACCTTCACATAACTTGGGTTATTTTCCACCATTCCCTTACCCTTCCTTCAACTCCTCCTCCTCTCCCCATTTACAAAGCTTTGTTTCCATGTTTTTATTTTCTCATTGTTTTTACTTTTCCTTTCTTTCCACCTCCCTTTGTTTCCCTCCCCATTTGATGAATAAATGTTAGAACAAATTTATTTTTCAAATATCACAAACGAAAACACAACAGAGGAGAGAAAGACTGGAACCCAGCAAGCAGCATCATTAAAAGACAATGGGTAAAGCCAGAAGGAGAGGCTCCCTAGGACCTCTCCCAGGTTGGCAGTAGTGCTAAGGACAGAGAGAGAAATAAGTAAGCCTAGAAGACCAATTTGGTAAGTAATGGAGTGGGAACTAGAGGTGGTATGAAGAATCAAAGATGGCACACACCTGATTTGGCAGATGTAGCCAAACTGGAAAAACAGTAACAAACTCATTTCCAAGGAATAAAATACTGAGACAGATTTAGGGTTGTTTTTAAGAACTATACTGACAATTTCAGTAAAGTAGGCTGTAAGTCAAACATGGTTCTACTTTAAATTTCATCTTTAGTGAAATGGAGAAAAATAATAGCCATTCAATTTATTTGTGAAGATCAAATGAGCAGGTAAAAGCAGTTTAGAAAGAATCCATCTAGGGTAAAAAAATATTTTTTTACTTCCGGGTAAAATGATCAAATATAATCTTCAATAGGTGTCTTCAGCCAGGGGTTTAGCTCAGCGGCATAAGTGCCTGCTTGGCAAACACAAGGTCATGAGTTCGATCCCCGGCACCAAAAAAATAGGTGTCTTCATTTCCCTGTCACAGATCTCTAATTGTCATCCTAAATTTACACACTAAAACCATCAATAGTTTCCCCCTCACTGTTTCTGTATTTTCTTGGGCATTTTGTTTCACCACTATATTTGATACACCTTTGCTCTGACATTCTTTACATTTGTTACAGAAAAATCACACTAAGGATATTAACTCTGGAAGTTTCTTTTCCATTCATATATTTTTCACCCCTATTTGTTTTTTCTATTCTGTCCTGTCTTTTCTATTGCTTCAGTCCTGTTTCAAATCTGCAATACACTTGGCATCCTCACATTCTGTCCTTCCACTCAACACATCTTCATAGCTGTGAAGGTCTGACAAGGAAACTGAAGCAGGTCATTAAGGTTAAGGTAAGGTGTGCACATGTGCATGGGCCTGTATGTGATTCTGAGTGTGGTTCTCACTAGGTTAAACCTCAAGAGAGAAAGAGTTACTGAAAAGTAGAACATGACTCCACACTCTCGCCTCTAACCCCACCAAAAGATATCTCCAAAACTGATTTAGTATTTGTGAGGAAAACTAGGAACATCACCAAGAGTAAGAAAGAAAGGATAAGAAAAAAGAAAAACTGAAATATAAGAAAAGCAGATCCCAACATATAACACAATCACACCTGGTTCCATGTTCCACTGAGTCTGTTTCACTGTCTGTATCTAAACCTTCATGCCCTTTAAGAATGTAATTCCACTGATACAACCTTCTTACAGAACCTGGCATGGATTCTCAGACACTCATAGCAGAAGAGAATTACAAAACATCCATACATGATAAGAGGTCCATCAATAAGAAAACACCTCAAAAGAATTTATTAAAGGCCTCTGTTCTCAAAGTGTAGTCTCCAGAGGAACAGCACTGACTTTAGCATCCCCAGGGAACCTGTTAGAAAGGCAAATTTTTTGCTCCCTTCTAGGAATACCACCAATCTATTTCAGGTGATTGTGATGTACTCTGAAATTTGAGCTTAGTAAGAAATAAATGTTTACCTACCATTAAGGTTCTCAGTCTGAGTCCAGGACTAGTTGACAGGCTCAGCCTCCATGCAAGGGGCCTGACTCTGGGATTAACTAAGATTCCTCTATATTGTTGAATATCTTGAATACACAGAGAAGCTACTCAGTAAATGTTGAATAAGTGAATGGATGGCCTTCAAAATAAGACTCTCTTCAACTAAATTATTTTTAATGCAATTGTTTCTTACAACTTTCTTTTTGAACACAGGTTTTGCACCAAGTTGTATCTCCAGCCCTTTCTCTTTTTTAAAAAATTTGAGACAGGGTCTCACTAAACCACTAGCTGCCCAGGCTAGCCTCAAACTTGTACTCTTCCTGCCTCAGTCAGAAGCAATCTTAAGCAACACATATGGGAATCAATAGTAGAGTACATAGAAAAAGTTCACAGTCCGTTGGAGATATTCCACAGATCCTGTAGAAACAGGTAGAACATAGTTTCGAAGGGGAAAAAAAAAAAAAAAAAGAAACATACACTGTGCAAAAGAAAAAGAATTTGAAGGCACAAAATTGAGAATTTAGCAAGAGAGTCACAGTACACTGATTTGACTTTATACAAGGCTTTGGGGCCAAAGCAAACTGTTGAGCTTTCTCAAGAGCCTAAAAACTTGATAAAGACTTTGACCTTTGCCTCAATAAGGAGTGACAAAAGTCTCCTCTGCATGTAATGATTTACCTGATCTGTACATAATTTACACCTTATGATTCCATCACCCTACAGAAATAATTTACCCCATTTCAATTCTGCTGTGATAGAACAGGAAAAGAACCATCCAAAATAAAAGCTACTAGACTAAATTCTGACAAGTCTTAGAAGCAGAACTGTATCTTCTTCCCTATTCTTGTTGATACCATGAATACCAGAAATTTATTCAAAAAATGTAAATGAATAAAGCAAAAATCAAATGGAAACTTGAGGGGGTGCCTCTTATCACAGATTCTTCTTTCTCAAATGCTGTACAAATAATTTACAGTTCTTCATATCTTCCAATGAGACCATCTTCTCAATGGTTTCGTATTTATTACTGCTCATCATGGGCATCTTTAAGAGAGACATAATTCCACTTCTTAATGCACCCATTTTATACTCACTGCTCCCAGCTGGATGTGTCACCTTCACATACAGGCTACATAAGAGCAGTGACTTTTCTGTCTCCAGGGCCTATAGCCATGTCTGATACAAAGTAAACATCTGCTGATGGACTCCCGCCCCCCCCCCTTTTTTTTTTTTTGGTAGTACCAGGGATTGAACTCACGACCTTGAGCTTGCCAGGCAGGTGCTTATGTCACTGAGCTAAATCCCCAGCCACCACCCCAATTCTATTCCCAAGCACAAGTTCTTAAGAGGACACTGGTCCCGATTTCCCCTTCTTCAGAAAAACTTTGCTTCTCCCAAAAACCTCTACTGCTTGATTACTAACAGGTTCAACTGAAAGAAAGCTGGTTGGCCTCTGCTAATGTTTCAATCAATCATTTCATTCTTACCTTTTTCTTTTTTAGATAAGATACTCATAGGCAAGAAGCAAAACTCCTACTGTAGTAGTAAGCCTCCCAGGGATGGACCCAGGGTAAATCCCATGTTCTAACAATCCACTGATCAACCTGAGCAGACACATCCTCCTAGTGCAGCTCCACCTACCTGCAGAGGCAGCAGCGGTAGCATCGAGGGCAGCAGAAAGTAACACAGACAGATACAACACAGAAAGCAATCAGACCTCCATGAGACAGTGGTAAAGGAGAGAAGACCATGGCAGAACCCACAAAGCCTCCCTCACCTCTTTATCAGGATTTTCAGGCTCCTTCCCAGAAGTTACTTAAACCAAGGTATAAACCCACTAGCTGTCCTTCAGGACATTTTTCAGCTATCTTACAAGCCTATTTTATCTTAAACTGATGAAATTTTAAACAAAATCAAAATAAAACAGCACAAGCACTAACTATTAAATGAAACAATTCATCTGAGGTAAATGCTTGTCAATTACTTAGCTCTCCTCTCTTCCACAAGAGGAGAGAAAAGGAGCGCATGCATGCACGTGTGCACGCACGCGCGCGCACACACACACACACACACACACACACAAATTCAAAGAGGAAATCTGCCTTCTAGGATGTGGTGCACTTGTACTCTGCACCCTCTCCCACCCAATCCCACTCATGCCGCATCTTCATTCCAACTCTGACCACCTGCAGCTTCTGCTGACAGGCAGTAGGTAGGTGGAATCTGAGCTAATTCACCTCAACTTATAATGCAGTTTAGTTACCCCAATTACATGACACTATTGGGGTAATATGCTTTAAGACTTTGATCAAATCAAGAGCTGATCTTAAATTCCACTTCTGCAAGAGAACATGATATAGGGGGCTGGAGGTTTAGCTCAGCGGCATGGCACCTGCTTGGCAAACACAAGGTTGTGAGTTTGACACCCAGTACACACACACACACACACACACAAACATGATATTGAAGAACTTCAATGAAAACTAGAAATCTTAAAGAAGCTGAAAGTCCCTCAACAGTTTTTTTAATCTATAAATCTTCAGCATCACATAACACAAAACTACCACCATTCAGATGACAAATACAACCCTTTTATTTTTAAACACAACTTCAATGATAAATTCTGTCGCTAAGCTAGCCAGCTTCTCTCCTCCAGTTTAAAAGCTTCTGGCTAGTTTAAGTTATGACAACTTAAGCAGTTCTATTTCTACATTTTCCAATTGAAAACTTAACAGAGAAATGATTTTTAACCAAAGCCAGAAAGACTAGCAGACTTAATGGCTATAAAGACAAAGGGAAGAATATATACTCCACATAGGCAAAATAACCAGTTTCTCCATTCAGTGCTGCAGTTTCAGGAATCTACTGATTCTTCATTTATTCACAATTGAAAATGATAATAAAATTCTCTGGTGTTGACAGCAAGTGATTTTTAACTTCACTGCTGCCTAACAAGTACCTACAGGCTTTATCTGGCCTCAATCTGTCCATTTTGGAACTGACAATTAGTACCTTCTCAAAAGCAAATCCCAATGTAAGCCATTTTAAAAAGTGCTTTTCAAAATGCCAAATAAAATGGACTAGTCAAGCTTGGCATGTAAGAACAAAATAAAACTTGAATGCTCAACCTGGGCTGCAATGCTCAAAGCCAAGTGACAATGAGGAAAAAAAGGGTCAAATTCTCCAGTCAGGTATATACCTCCTGTAAACAAAGCTTATTACAAGCATCTAACAGGAGTCCTCACTGGCAGGTATTAAGTTCCTCAGGAGAGTATCAAGCACTAATACCCTAAGGCAGAGAAACTGGTACAGATTTTCTGTAAATATTTAAGGCATCTTAGGAGACATGGTATGTGTAACAACTACTGGGCTCTGTCAGTGAAGCCAGAAAGCAACTGTCAACAGTAAGCAAATGAATATGACTGTATTCCAATGAAATTTTATGGATGCTGAAATGCAACTTTCACACAATTCTCATAAAAACATTCCAACATTTTTAAAATGTTAAGGCCATTCTTATTAAAAAAAAAAAAAAAAATCTTGATTTACTGGCCAGGTCTGGCCTGAGCCCAAGTTTTGTTGACCTATTACCAAGTAATACATTCCCAAGTAACAGAGTAACTTCTCTCTCTAAAGTGGTACTAATGAGATGCCATGTAATAGTGAACTGAGAAAATACTCGAATCATTTCTGTGTCTGCAGTGCTTTGAATGTCTAGTACCTAGTATTAAAACTGAGTGATGTGATTTTATTAGCATTTGCTAACTTGGGCAAATACTCTTATTTTTTAATTCTCAAAATATTAAAAATGAACTTTCACAAGCAGCATATTGCTAATGGGTAATGTAAACCAAACTGCTGCAAACTAAGTCCCTAGATAATGAAATAAAACGGAATTCTAGTAAAGAAAAGAATTCAACATTCACTTCTCAATCTACTTTGTATCTTCAGATATACTGTTTTTTCTCAAAGCAGACAATAAAAACCATAAATACAAATTACAAGACTGTTTCAGATACTTAACCTACTAGATTTGGGTTCCAGTTCCACCTCTTTCCATGTGAGCGAACTCCATACTCTTTATACTCTTCCCTTAAAATGAGTAAACACCTGCCACCTCCTTGAATAGTCATGTGCATTTAAGTTTATGCGAAAGAATTTGTATACAACACTAACCAGTGTTACAGAAATATTACTTCAGGGCTAGAGATATAGCTCAGCCTGCCTGGAAAGCACAAGGTCCTGAGTTCAATTCCTATCATCAAAAAAAAAAAATTATTTCAGCTGCTAGCATCAGGTGCCCAATGGTTTTATTACTTCATATTATCATTTTCCAGCTTTTTTTTTTAATAACACTAGTTTCTAAGAATCAGGGTTGGTAGAATAATGTATACCTAGGAATATATCCAATTCAATACATTTAAAATATATTAAGAGTGACCGGGGATATAGCTCAGTGGCATAAGCGGCTGCCTGGCAAGCAAGGTCCTGAGTTCAATTCCTGGTAACCCCCAAAAAAATACATACATATGTAAAATATATACATTATATACCATATATATATGATAACCAAACTGGTCTCACAAGCTTCAAATAGCTTAAAAAGAGCCCAGACATATACACATAAGTCAGTGCTATATAAGGAACCAGTGAAAGCCAACATGAGTGAACGTGGAATCAGGAAAACATGTACAAGTATTTAACTAGGATCTGAATATGGGAAGGGAGACATAACAAACCGCAAGAGTGAAGGTGTGGTAAAACACTGCATACATCCCAAGATGTAAGGTAATGCACATTTGAAGACAAAATCCCAAAAAGTTATCAGCTTCACAATCTAATCAGGTAAAGAAAAACTTTACCATTAGGTTTTTAGGACTCTAAAACATACGCATCTTAAAGGATAGGCTCAGGAACTGGGAAAGTTATGAACCAAGGTGGTTTCAACCCATTTCATCATATCCCAAAGGACTTTACAAACATTATCTAAGAGGTTACATTTAGAAGGGGCTGAGGACAGGGAAGGGACAAGCCAAGCCTTGCAAGTCACTGAATGCTATAATTTGGATCATAAATGTCTCCCAAAGGCCCCTGTATTAAAGATTCGTTCCCTAGAACAAACCTGCTGCTGGAAGGATGTGGTACCATTAAGAGGAAGGGCTGGTGCAAGGGTTTCGGGTCCCTGGAGCCAAACCCTTGAGGACTGTGGGACCCTAGCCCCTTCTCCCTCCCTCTCTTTGTTCCCTGGCCATGACGTGAGTGGTTTTGCTCCACAATGTACTGTCTTACCACAGACCCACAAGCTATGGAGCCAGCTGATCATGGACTGAAACCTCTAATACTGTGAGCCAAAATAAATCTTCTTTCTTTATAAGTTGATTATCTCAGGTATTTGTTAGGATAACAGAAAGGTGACTAACAACTAAGGGGGCAGTATAGTCTGCTGTCTTGGTAACACATGCATTCTGCTTTAAAAACAATTCTCTCCTCCCGGCTCCCCTCCACTGGGGATTAAACCAGGGACTCACACGTGCTAGGCAAGTGCTCTACCTCTACCCTATATCCGCAACCCTTTTTGAGACCAAGTCTTGCTAACTTGCCCAGGCTGGCCTCAAAAATGCAGTCCTGCTGCCTCAGGCTACTGAGTAGCTAAGATTAGAGGTGTGCGCTACTAGGTCCAGTTTAAAAATCACTGTCTTGTATGTTGCAAGTTATCACAGTTCTTAATAAAAACAGTAAGAGGACTTGTAGAGAAGTCAGATACTGTTGAGCATAATAAACCATTCCTCTGTGATGTTCCTCCCCGCAAGGCGTCTGCCAAACCCCAATCCCAAGAAAACTGACAAAAAGATGGGTGAAATATTAAAGACAATAGCAGCAGATCAAATCAGACAGACTCAGAACAAAAAAAAGTAACTCCTCTTGATTATCTAAATTTCCATAATCATCCACAGCTCTACTCCTGTATCTATAAACTAAACATTAAGCAAATTTAGATTTAAAAAAGCTTCACTGAAAAACGACTGAAGGATCAAATATACTTACATATTAATAAACAGGAAGATGAAAAATAGAAGAGAGGATATGAAATCATGCCAAATTATTTTAAAATCAGTATAACATATGAAGTTTAAGAAATGATCTTATATTCAACATCTTTATACTAATTTGGGGAATGTGTTCAAAATATATTTTTCCTTTTTGTAAGGGTTTTGAAGGGGAAACTATAGGATTGATACAGAAAATTACTACTTGGTTGGGACGTTAAAAAGATTATCCTGTAACACATCTAACAGGAAAAGAGGTCTCATTTACTAATGACGTTTGAGTATATTGGAAGTTTTCAAATGAGGAAAACATTGTATAATTCACAAAACCAGTCTCCAATCATGAAATAAACACACTGATCCCCGAGAGGAAATATAGTGGGAAATACAGCTCCCAGAACAAAAGTTCTCATATCAGTTCTCGTGTTGCCTTCGGCTTCGTGGAAACAGGCAGAATTTTACTATACTGGACTATAAGTGAGGACAGACACATCCCTGTCTGGTGACAGGAAGCAATCACCTTAAAAGTCAAGACACATTAGGCTTAAGAGAGTAAGACTGGAAAGATCGGGGGTTGAGAATGTAGCTAGAGTACATTTGCCTAGCGTCCTCATGGCCCTGAATTCAATCCCCAGCTCCCCTCCCCCTCCACACACACAAAATTTAGTTGGGCATGATATTAACACCTGTAATTCTAGCACTTGGTAAGCTGAGGCAAGTCTGCAGCCAGTCTGCGCTACACAGTGTGTTCAAGGCCAACCTGACCTATATAGTGAGTCCCTGTACAAAAAATTAAATTAAAAGATCAACCCCTAGTATGTAGGAAACAAAACATAATGATTGAGAAGGTTTGGAAATGAAATGATCATGGGGTTACGCTACTTCCAAGCTACAGTACTGTGTATCTAAAACCAAATTGAGACAAAAAAAAAAAAGAAAGAAAGAAAGAAAGAAAGAAAGAAAGAAAGAAAGAAAGAGAAAAAGAAAAGAAACCAAATTGAGACAAAAAAAGAAAGCTAGATCATACATTTAAGAAAACACGAAAGTATCTTATATCTTAGTGTATTTCTTGACATTAGAAAAAAATGTTTGCTGGGGCTGGGGGTTTAGCTCAGTGGCATAAGCACTTGGCTGGCTAGTGTGAGGTCATGAGTCCAATCCCCATACCAAAAAAAAAAAAGAAAGAAAAAAAGTCTGCTGAGAAGTGACTCTTGTACAATTTTCAGTTATTATGAAAAAGCAAATCCAGAAGTCTACACACAGGATAAACAGGAAAATAGACAAACAAAATCATACCACAGGTTTTGAGAAATATCAAAAGCACCCTTGCCAGAGAAGTTGTATGCAAAACAGTACATACAATTTCTTTAACGTGACTTTTAAAACAGGCATTATTAAGTCTATGATGGAAAGAAAATCAATAGAACAGTAACTCCCTGGGAAGAAAGGAGAGAGAGGACAGAATGACTAGGAAAGGACTAACATATAACATGGCATGATACTGTCACATTATATACCTTTAGATAGAGGTTTAGGACACAGTACTATAGTTTGAATGTTACTGTCTTCCCAAAATTCATGTTGGAACCTGATACTCAATGTGATACTATTAAGAGACAGGGCCTTTTGGGAAATAATAAAGTCATGAAGTCTGAGGCTGAAGAGAACGCTAGCTCCTTCCTCCACATGAGGATGTAGCAACCAGGGACAATCTATAAAGAATAAGACTTCATCAGACACTGAATCTGTGAGTGCCTTGATTCTGGACTTCCCAGCCTCCTGAACTGTGAGCAATAAATTTCTATAGTGTGCAAATTATCCAGTCTAAGGTATCATGTTATAGAAGCCCATATACTAAGATACACAGGTAAACACACTTGTCAAAATGCAGTGAATAATAATTTAACAATGTTTTTCACTGTATATAAACAGAACTTCAAGGCCAGGTTATGATGTCCCTCACTGTAATCCTAGCTACAAGAAAGACTGAGGATCGCTTCTCGGCCTTTTGGCTAAGATCAAGTGTAGAAAAACTGAGGACTACAATTTCAAGGCAAACCTGGGCGACTTAGTAAGACTTTCTCTCGAAATCAGAAACATTTTTTAAAATTTTTAATTGAACTTCAAAATGAAAGGAAAGTTAAAGTTTAATATGCATTATGAACTGTTTGGGGACAAAAATGTACTTGATATCTGCAATTTACTTGGAAAATAATCAAAACATAAGAGATTAATAGAAAGCAAACAGTAAAATATTACAGGATCTAGGCGGTAGGTAAGTATACAATTCTTGATCTTTCATGATAAAATGTTGGAAAGAAAGCTAGATACTAGAGACAGTCTCTTTCTATTAAACTATTACCTAAAGAATTAAGGCTCATCTGAAGCCTTAGAAGAGCCTCTTCCATTTGTTAGCCCTCTTTTATAAGTGAAATGAAAATTTACTCGAGATTACCACATTCCCTCTGTGATGATTTTTCTGTAATTCAACAACTCTCTGATTGCTAATTATTTCTCAAGTACTTTGAAATCACAAAAGAGATGCTTTGGACTGAGACAAATGTATAACAGATTGAAGCACTATAGTGACAAAATACATCTAAAAAATTTAACTAATAGCTTAATTTTAATTGGCTTAATCTTAAATTGGCTTCTCTAACCAGTTGGTCTCATATGAATTTGATTACCAGAATTTGCCATCTCCCAAAGTGTTAAGAAACCTTCAATTAAAAAAAAAAAAGGAATTTCTGATTTTCAAAAGCAAAGTATTAGATATTTACCCAAACAGTAAGTGATGTCTCAAAAAAGAATACCAATCCTGTGAAGGCAGCTGTGTGTGAAATCGTCAGCTCTTTTGTTTTTGTTTTGATATGGTGTCTTATTATGTTGCCCCCAAACTCCTATGCCCAACATATCCACCTTTCTCAGTCTCCTGAGTATCTGAGACTACAGACACCCACCAAGCCACCTGGTTTTCTCATCTGCAAAATTCAGTTATCTGTTTTGCCTTTGCCAGCTTGGGAAAATAAATGTGAAATACAAACCAATGCATTTTGAAAATGATAAATGTTTTACACAATTGTAATATATTTGCTTCCATGGTGATACTGACAAATACTCAAAATTACCTATTACTAGACAAATACTTTGAAATAAGGGGGAAATTATATAAGCAAATTACAACTAAAAAGGAATTAAGGCCATTTGAGAGAACTACCCAGTACAAACACTTGACTCAAAATTACAGTATTGACTCATGTGAATATTCACGTCAGTCAAGTACTACTCCCAATTTAATGAAAAGACCTTTTTGTTTCATCTACATTCAACAGAGGACACAAATGTCACTAAGTATAATGCCTTAGTGGCCTTCTTTTGGGAGTGCTACTAAATAGCTATTGCAACTCAAGGTTTTTAATGCTGTTAAGCAATTTAAAAGGCCTTGATTCAAACAAGTACCATGAAAAGAATTCTCTTGTCCATTTCGGACAAAACACTGAGTATCACTGTCAGCACCTATAACCTTGCATTAAGATCTTATTCTGGCTAGTAAATTTTCCCAATTTCCTATAACTAAGCAGTAGATACAGCAAAACTAAGATTATTCATTCAAATGAGAAACAGCATGATACCCAAGGACAAAGTTACCTGCTGGGTGATGAGACATATTTAAGAGCACTTCACAACTCCCACACGCTTTCTTTTCTAAGGAAGGACTGAGGGGAAAGAAATGTTGCCTAAACTCAAAGTTCTAAACACAGTTTACATTTACCACACATCTGAACAGAAGAAACAACTAAAAAAGGGGGTAAGAAGTATCATCAAAACTTACCCAAGGCTTTCATCATTTAGCAAATATCACTGATTAGTCACACAAAAATGCTTAGCATCATTATATCCTGTGAAGGACACAGGTAACAGGAACAAAACGTGAAACACATGCTAAATTCTTTGGCTAATTTTCACAGAGTCAACAGAGGCTCTTCTTCCACTGTTCCTAGAAGCAATTCTATGTACAGAAACGTGAAAATATTTAAATTCTTGTTCTTCAATCTAAAACAAGATTTAGCCATGAGTGGTAGGGTACATGCCTACAATCTCAGCACTCAGGAGGCTGAGGGAGAAAGATTGCTGTGAGTTTCAGACCAACTTGGGCTACACAGTCAGTTCAAGGCTGGCCTGAACTACATAGGAAGACCATGTCTCAATAAACCAATAGACAGACAGGCTTAATAAACAGTGCAGACTAACCATATTTCGTATCAGAATGTGAATACAAAATTCAATAGGGCTCTGATAAAACACATTTAAAAGCCACTTGGGACAAATTCCTTGTTAAAACAGTTTGTAGAAGGACAGGGCTGGACTAACCCTTAAAAGCTTAAATGGAAGAAAAGATGACACTCCGTATGAACAGACTACCAAAAGTAATAAATGCAACCCAGTTACCTGCTACTCCTCTGTATTATGAAAATGAATACAGTCAATCTACTACTTAGAAGAAACATTATTTCCAAGTAGTTTAGAGCAGACACATAGCTTAATGAGAAGAATGTAAGTTCTGAGGAGTCAGTCCTACCAATAACTTGCTATGTAAAAACTTGGACAACTATGTCTCAGTTTTCATGTCTGTAGAACAGGAATCCACTAGTTCAAAGACCATACAAATACTATGAGGATTAGGGAAAACAGCATCTATAAAATGACTAGCACTCAGTAAATGGTAGCAATTATTACTGCATTCAGGGCATAAAGTAATGCTTTAAAAAAAAAAAAAGAAGGACCAAAGTAATGAAGTAATCTCAAGGGAAATCAGACTCCAAGACAAATGAAAACATACCAAAACTTACAGGAGGAGAAAGTTAAAGCAGTACTTAGAGAAAACTAATTATATTTAGCCTATCAATACTTATAGTTGTGGGTTTTTTGCAGGAAGGGTTGTTTTTGTTTTTTGGTGTTGGGAATTTAACTCAGGATCTTGTGTTTGTCAGGCAGGCACTTACACCAGTGCACTATATTCCTAGCCTGTTTTTTTGCAGGTTTTGTTTTTTGTTTTTTTGGTACTGGGGACTGAAACTCATGACTTGCACTAGTCAGACAGGTGCTATGCTGCTGAGCTATATATCCCCAGCCCTATATACTTACATTAAAAAAAGATCGTAAGGGCCAGGGATTTAGCTTAGTGGTGTTTAAGTGCCTGCTGCAAAAGCGCAAGTTCCTGAGTTCGATCCCCGGTACCAAAAAAACCCCCCTCAATTCAATAAATTAAACTTCACCTTAAAACATGAAAAAAGGCCCAACTTAAAAAAAAAAAAAAGGAAAGAAATAACAATATGAGCAGAAGTTAATGATACAGAAAATAAAAAATAACAAAAGAAAATAAATGGAATCAAAAGTTGATTGATCTGGGCATGGTGGCACATCCTAGCTCATCCCAACCTCAACCTGACCTGGTCTTAGCAAGACCCTGTCTCAGAATAAAACGGGGCAGTGAGGCAGCTCATTCCTCAGTAAGTGGCAGGAGGGCAGCGGGTGTCACTGAAACAACCAACAAAACTGATAAACTTCTAACTATTAGCCAGAAAAAAACAAAAGATTAAAAATACTAAACCACAAATGAAAGAACAAGCATCATTACTAACCTTGCAGATATAAATCTGTATCTCAATAGTATCTACATAATTTAGAAAACTATAAGCAACTACAAAATATGCAAAATGAGACTCTTCATTTAAAACAACAAACTGCCAAGAAAAAATTAAAAATCTGCATAGAAGCTAGGGATTCGGCTCAGGAGCAAAAGTGCCTGCGTGGCAAGTACAAGATCTTGAGTTTGATTCTCTATACAAAAAAAAAAAAAAAAAAATCTGCATAGACTCTACTGATAAAGAGACTGAACTAATAATTTTAACTTTCTGCACAGAAAAGCTAAGGTACAGAGGGTATCACTGATTAATTGTACCAAATCATTAAAGAATACCAGTTCTTCACAAACTCTCCCCAAAAAGTAGAAGTAACGCCCAACTAAATCTTAAGTCAGTGTTACTGTGATACCAAAAGCAAAAACATTACCAAAAAGAAAAAGCTAGATCAGTATAATCTCCAAACACAACACAAAAATCCTCAACAAAATAATAGCAAACCAAGTCCAGCAACATATTTTTTAAAAAGGATTATGTTTAACCAATAAAATTATTCTAGGTATATGAAGTTGATTTAGCAACCAAAAAAAAAAATTAACCAAAATAATAAATCATATACTGACAGATCAAAAGACAAAAACCTTATGACCTTCTCAACAGATGCACCACTGAAGGAAAAAGTTGTTAAGTTTGTGAAAAGAGCCTAAAATAGCCATAGAGGGGGAAAAATCCTTGTTAAAGAAGAGTAAAGTAGGCAACTACTTCACACAGAGGACCTAAAAGTCTCATCTCTGGATACTGCTATCCAATGAGGGTTCCTGGAACCAATTCCCATGGATCTAAAGCATAACAGGAAATTCCTCTGGCCTTGGAGTAAATAAAATTTTCTTTGATAAAAAAGACTAAGAGCACAAATAACCAAAACCAAATAAATGATATAAATTAGACTTCATTAAAATTAGTAACTTAACTGCTTCAAGGGATACACCCAAAAATGTTTTAAAAGAATCTGCAGAATCAGAGGTAATATTTGCAAATCATGTATCTGATAAGGAACTAGTGTCCCAAATTCATATACAAAAGAACTTTTCCAACAACAAGAAAAAGATGTATGGCTCAACTTAAAATTTTGCCATGCTGGAAGTGATAGAGTGTTTGGTCTAGCATGTGCAAGGCCCTAGGTTTACTCTCTAGTACAGGAAAAAAAATTCGACACAATTTGAATAGACACTTCTGCAATGATGATACACACCAAAGAGTGTATGAAGAAATATGCTTGTCATCCATCAGTCATCAGAGAAATGCACATGAAAACAGAAGATACCACTTCACATTCACAATGATGACTATACTCACAAAGGTAAGGTGCAGAAAAACTGGAGTCTTCCTACAATGCTGTTGTAGTCAGGGATTATGCAGAGAACAATTAGAATAAGGACATGGAGGGCCAGGGATTTAGCTCAGTGGTGTAAGCACTGGCCTGGCAAGTGTGAGGTCACAAGTTCAATCCCTGGTACCAAAAAAAAAAAAAAAAGAATAAGGACATAGAGTTTATAATATTATTTTAGGATGGTCACACAGAATTAACTAACACAAGAAAATGCAGGAAATCTATCCACATCACTAAAGACATAAAATATTTAGCCAAGGGCCTGAATCCCACAGCAATGTCCCACATGAGTCCAGATGAAGACCCAAGAGCTCATGACAATGCCTCCCACAAGTCCAACTGGAGGTCTAGAGTCCACAAGGAAGACTCATGCCAGTCTCTTTTACAGATCCGTGCTGGGAAGGCCCAAAGGTCAGCAGTGGAAGCTAAAAAGTCTATACCAGCAGAGTAAAGGAGCTGTGCTGGTAAATTGAGAGTTCTATGCTGGAGCCAAGAAGTCACACTCACAACTCCAGGCCTGTCCTGAAGAGCACCACAGCCATCCTCAGCAATATGGAGGCCCCGAGCTCCTCTGATAAGCACAATCCAGTACATGCCAGGAAGCCAGCATGACGAGTTCATCCTGGAGAACAAGCGGCACACATCTTCCCCTCCAGAGCAGGAAGCAATGCTTGATGTGAGGACCAGAGCTTCTCCAGGAGAACCAACGGCTCAACAGCAACTCGTACAAGAACCCACAACACCTCAACACACTAACGTGATAGCTTCTCCTTCTCCACATCTCTATTTATGCTGGCAACCTTCCTCAGGTGAAACATCTACGCCCAGCACCATGCTGATGTAATCCAGCTGGCGTTAAGTTGACCATCAGTTTTCAATCCATAACAAATGCTAATGGGAATGCAAAATAATGGGGTCACTCAGAAATACAATCTCAGTGATTCAGAAAGTTAAATACGGAGTCACCAGCAATTCTCTTAACTACTTAGCTAAGAGAACTGAAAACAAATGTTTTAAAAAACCAGTACACAAATAACACCATCTGTAATAGTATTACACAAAATATCCAAAAAGTGAAAACAAACCAAAATCTATCAACTGATAAACAAAATATGGCACACATTCACCCAATGGAATATTATTTGGCCACAAAAAAGTAAAGAACTGACACATTCTACAATATAGAAGAACCTCAAAAACATGCTAAGTAGGGCCAGGGGTTTAGCTCAGCGGCATAAGTGCCTGCTTGTCAAAGGCGAGATCCCCAGCACCAAAAAAACATGCTAAGTGAAAAAACAGGCACAAATGGATACTATATAATTACATGTATTTGAAATGTCTAGAATTGACATATCCAAAAAACAGAAAATTAATTTGTGTTTGGCAGGAGCTAGGGGAAGAAAGGAACATGAAGCAATTACTACTAAGTACAAGGTTTTTCGGGGGGGGTTGTTTATTTTTGTTTTTGCAGTACTGGGGACTGAACCCAAGGCCTTCACACACAACTCCATCCTGAACCCTTTCTTTTTTGAGACAAGGTCTTGTGTTGCTAAGTGCCCAGGCTAGGTTCAACTTTGCAATTATAGGCATGCACCACGATGCACAGATCAGGGTTTCTCTATAAGACAAATTTTTCCAGAATTAGACAGTAGATGGCTGCACAACTGCAAATTAAACAAAAGGAAAACCCTACTAAGCTGAACACTTTAATAGGATGAAATTTATAGTGTTATATCTAAATATTAGAAAGTTGAGCAACAAAAGAAAACTAAAGGAATAAGGTAATTAAAATTTACTTTCTATATTTAATAATGCTATCTTTAAAAAATAATAACGGTATCTCAAAGCTATACCCAAAAATTTTTAATGCCTTTCATAACTAGAAATGTTAATCCTAAAGTTTCGACTAAACCAAATACCATCAATACTTCAAATGTGTCTTAACTCTGAGCCAGAAGCTCAACAACAAACTTTCTAATCAGTCCCCATATCATAAAACAAAAGGTATCAATACAGCTTCCACCTCAACTGGGGATTTAGCTCAGTGGCATAAGCACCTGCCAAGCAAGTGCAAGGTCCTGAGTTTGATCTCTAGTACCAAAAAAAAAAAAAAGCTTCAACCTCACCCACCTGCTCAGGGATAATCTGAAAAAAAGCAACAGCAATTGCCATTATATTTTAATAAATATAATGATACAATTAAAATGTATCAATTTAATTTTAAACAATTTAAAAACATATCCTATCTATAATCAAAATGGCCTGTTTTTGATTATATACAGTTCAAATGTAAAAACCCTTAAAATTCCCTCAAGTCAGAATATAGCAGTCACATAGCTAAATAAACTGAAGAATAAACCAGAAGTAAAATGAGATTTTCAGAAGATCTGAAAAATGCCAACCTTAACTCTGAATTGGTTTTCCAAATTAATTCTAATACATTTTTCTTCTCATGTCATACTGAAACATGCAACCTGTACCATGAATAAAACGGTCTAAATTAGTATCAGTTAACTGTCCCTCATCTTGCCTCATACTTCACCTTGCTTTTCCTAAACAAATACACTGAGCGTTTTGTTGTTTTTGGATGAGGGGTCCTTTTTTCTCCTCCCAGAAAGACATTTGCTTGCCTCCCACCTGACAGGAGAAAAAAAGGAAGGGCGAATGAAAATCAGAGTACAAATAAATATCCACTATCTTTTCAGCAACACAGATTTACTTCAGAAAGACATAGCATATAATTCAAAATACTAGAAAAGATGTCTAAATATTTTCAGGGATAAACGTCTAGACTAAATAAAAGGACTGCTTCCTAGAAAAACAAAAGCTATGAGAGTACTGAGTACTTTCTACCGAATTAAATAAATTGTCAAGACAGGTGGAGTACCAACATGATTCATGAAGTCAACAAGTAAAACGTCACATCTCTACATGGAAGGGTGGCCAGCCAACAGCTCTGTATACGAGGTGAAGGGAATGTTATTACCTAGATATTGTTAAAGGCCATATTTTTTAAAACTTAATGAGGACCATCATAGCTTCTATAGAAGGTACTTTTGTTTTTCTGACAGGAAAAAGGACCCAGAGCTTTCACACTGAGCTACGTGTCCAAGCCCCTTTTTTAAATTCTGAGATGGGTCTGAATAAGTTGCCCAGGTTGGGTTCAAACTTATTATCCTCCTGTCTCAGCCACTTGAGTAAATAGGATCCCAGCTAAAGAGGAGGGCATGTCATTATGTGTCATGACATCAATCTTTACAATAAAGAATTTTCATTTAAATAAAAGTGGAATGAGTGCACTTTTATCTATCACAATACAGTAGACGACTAGGTATAAAGTCCCACTTAGAACCAAAGAAGCTACAGTTCCAGTTGGTGGTGGTCTGTTGTTTTTTTTTAATCCATCTTAAAAAGTTACAAAATATATTACTGGAAAAATGCTAATAGAAGTCACAACTATAAATAGATTGAAGTTCTTTCAATCCATGATTGTTGGATCCATGGATCCACTTAATGGAAAGTGTTAACTGCAGGTACACATGGGATATAATTAAGGCAATTTTCCACAAAAGGTACTGATTCCATGCCATGTCAAAATACTGCTAAGATGCACAAATATGACTGAAAAAGCATCACTTAAGTTCTCTTTAGCACCTTTCAGAAGCAAAAAAAAAAAAGCCAATTATCATCTTGACCACTTCATAACATGACCTAATGTCACTTCCTCAAAGAACTCAAAGAACTATCCCTCCCACTAGGTTCCATTAACTCTGTGCTCACCTATCTCCAGCTATACCTCTTTACAAACTCTTTTTTCCCTACACTGGTAGTTCACTTCACTGTCTTCTCACTCTACTTCACTGAATCTCAAAAAAGTGACAAACAAGGCAGACATGGTGGCACACACTTGTAACCATACCAACAAGAGGCTGAAGCAGGAGGATCACAAGTTCAAGGACAGGTTGGGATACACAAGAAGTCAAGAAAAGTCTGGACTACAATGTTACACCCTATATCCAAAACAAGAAAAAAGTGACAGTCAAGGTACAGAACAATGAAGGTAAAGTTGTACTTGTCCTGGATCCACTGAACTGTAGCTTGGGAAAGGATCAGCAACGTGTTGTTTTAGAAAAGGCTCCAAATATGATTCTGAGAACCCCATACTAGTAGACATGGAAAATCCCTTGTCTAACAGTACTCCCTGTGATCCTACAAGCGTCCCTGGTTTCAGCTATGACCTGTATACTCATGTCATTTTAAATAGTGCAGCTTCAGCAAACAATAAACACCTAAGGCGTTTCCAAATTTATGTTGTACATGAGCCTAAAAAATTCAACATACGCGACACTATTTTTGTAAAATAGTAATAGTACCCACTGAACCTGGTTAAATAAATGCTAGTGCATAGTATAATATGGAATATTATACTATTTAATAAAAGAAACTTGAAATGTATATGCAGATTTGGAAAGAATTCTAAGATATACTAAGCGAGAAAAGCAAGGTGGGGCTGGGAGAGATAGAGATGTAGCTTAGTGGTGAAGTGCGCGCTCAGCATGTACAAGACCCTGTATTCTACCCCAGCACCAAAAAGAAAAGCAAAGTAGCAAATTGTGTGCAGTACCTGCTGTGTATGTACCTGCTGTACATACACAGGAAATTTCTAAAAGGGTATGCTAAAAACTTAACCATGGCTGCTGACAGAGAGTAAAACTAAAGACGTGACGTGTACTCAGAGACTAAGAATAAGAGAAAGACAGCCCTTTCATCAATACTTACTTGCCTTTTTGGAATTTTTAATCACATAACATGAACTTTTCATTAATATATTACAAAAGTATGCAAGTACATTTACCACCAACTGAAAAAGGATTCACATTCACAATACATAGAAAATGCATACAAATGAGTAAGAAAACAGCAAGTGACTGAAAAGAAAAATGAGCAAAAGGTTAAATAGGCACTTTACAAAAAAGTATAGGCAAATGACCAATAAAGAAGAGCTAAATTTCATTTAGTCATCAGAGAAATTCAAATTAAAGCCACAATAAATAACCATACACACAACTAAAATAAAAAAGACAGTAAAGATCAAGTATTGATAAAAACACAGAATAATCAGAATTCCCACACTGGTGGTAGTAAACTGATACAACTACTTTTGTAAAGGGGTGTTACTAAATTATGTACCTGACAGCCCAACAACTTTGCTGCTAAATATGCATACATGAGAAATGTGTTTATGTCTACTCAAAAGATGAAAGTTCACAGTAACACAGTACACAGTACTCCAAGTAATCTCAAAAAGTAGAACTGGATAAAAGATGCTATCATATACTAGACTACTGAAAAGCAATGATAAGTAATTAGACAAATACTGATGGATCTCACAGCCATAAATGCTGAGGGAAAGAAGTATACACAAAAGGTTTTTAAATACAAGATTCAATTTCCAAAAATCAAAAATAGGCAAAATTAATCTACAGTCCAGAGCAGTCTGGGAGTATACACTGGGGTAAAGCACACAGGAGACTCCTGCTGAGGTGCTAAAAATGTATTAAATATATATCTGCCCATAGATGATGGATATACCAGGTACATACATATGAAAAAAGTCATCAATTTATATATAAAAATTCATCTACAAAATGAGAAGTCAATTAGAATATATTTATACAAGTATCTGATAAAGATCTATGTAGAGCATAACAAATAAACTCAGTAATTTTTAATTCAGTCATTTCTAAAAACCCAGCAAAGAAAGTCACACATGTCAAAGCCATGCATGTCAAAACCACACATGGTGATGCACCTATAATCCCAGCACTCTGAGGGGCTGAGACAGAAAGATTACAAGTATGATTCTAGCCTGGGTAACTTAAAAAGATCCTGTTTAAAAAATAAAAACATGTTAACAAGGCTGGGAATATAGCTCAGTATAAAGAGTCTGGGTTCAGTCTCCAGCCCCCCATATAAAACATAGTAATAACGACAAAAATAAGTAAAAGCCCAACTTAAAAATGGACTAAAGACAACAACAGACATCTTTCCAAGCAAGATATACAGATGGCTAATAAGCACATGAAAAGATACCCAACATCATGTATCATTAGGGAATTGCAAATTAATACCAGACAGCACCAAACACCAATTAAAATGGCCAAAATTCAAACCACAGACAATACCACATACTAGCAATGATGTGGAGTAACAGGACTCACTCTCACAGCTGGTGGGAATCCAAAATGGTACAACCACAGTGAGATTTGGCCAGTATCTTATGAAACTGAACAATCTCACCATAAGATCCAGCAATCATGCTCCTTAGTGCTTACCTAAATGAGTCGAAAACATAAAAACCCATACAAATGTTTCCAACTACCAAAACTTGGAAGCAATTAAGATGTCTTAAAATGTGGTACATCCAGACAATGGAATATTAACACCAAAAATAAGCCATAAAAAAGCATAAACCTTAAAAGCACATTACTAATAGAAAGAAGCCAATGTGAGAAATCTACATAATGTTGGATTCCAACAATGTGACATTTTGGAAAAGCCAAAATTACAGATAAAAAAAATTAGTAGTTATCAAGAGTTGAGGGGGGAAATATGACTAGGTAGGTCAAAAAGGATTTTCGAGGTAACTAAACTATTCTATATGATACCATAATGACATACATCATTACATACTCTCAAAACTTCATAAAGTAATCTGGCATATTGGCACGCCCCTGAAATCCCAGCACTCAGGAAGCTAACACAGGAGAATTGCTGTAAGTTCAAAGTTAGCCTGAATTCAAGACCAGCCTGAACTATACAGCAAGACTCTTGTCTCAAAAAAAACAACACAAAGCCAACCAAAATCCACAGGCTATATACCCCTAAAAGTAAACCCTAATGTAAACTATGGACTCTGAGTAATAGGAAGGGTGACAATGCAGGTTCACCCAGCATAACAAGCAAACTCCTTTGGTGAGAGATACTAATAGTAGGGGGTGCTGGAGTATAGGATGGTAAGGGGTGCACAGGATCTCTTTATACCTGGTGCTCAGCTTTGCTGTACTATAAAAAAAAGAAAGTATACTGGTATACCGGTACATAAATACAACACATATAACATAGCTATACTTTATTTTCCTCCCCAAAACCTTTATTAAAAAGTGAAATTTGTTTTCAAAGTATACAATTCATCAAAGTATACAATCGAAATATCTGTAATTAGGAAACTAAGTCATGCCTCAATTTTTTAAAAAATTTCAAAAACTGTTATGGCCCTAGAAGTCTATGTAGTAATTACCCTTGAGAAGGAAGGAAGCCATTATTAGAAAAGACTAGGACTGGGACTCTTGAAAGATAAGAATGCTATTTCTTATTAAAGGTGCTAGTTACATAGGTATATTCACATTATGAAAACTTAGCTAAACACTCAAGACTTACGCACTTTTCAACATATATGCTATACTTCAAAAAGTTTACATTTAAAGATACAATAAAAGTATATTGACGTTATCTAATTCACAAAAATAAATTCAATCATCTAATACCATCACTGCCCACAAAATCTAGCACAGAATCACTTCAAGAATTTCCAAACTTTCTTCTACCAAAAAAAAAAAAACAAAACTCTGCACACCACTGACAGATGGCACTAGTGACTGCATTTACAACTTCACTTTGGACTTAGGAACAAATGGATTCACAACCTTTCAAAATCTAACCAATCTGGAAGTGGATTAACTTCTGCACCCATCATAGCTGCCTGATGCCATCTTCCAACCTACAGCCTGAGTCAGTACTGTGCTGCTGCTCTTCTCCTCTGCGGCCTCCCTCCCACTCCCCACCACACAGTCTGCCCCTGCTCTTACACCTCAGGCCTCCTTTTCAGTCCCACTTCTGCAGGTTGCAACCTACATTCAATTCTCATTTCCTCTACTGAAGCATTCTCTCAGGGCTGCTTTATGCAGTTTCCACAGAGAAGTGCATTTCAATCTAACTAGTTTCATTGTAATCACAGGTGTTTTATTTTACGCATTATTCTGAGAGGAGACAGACTTCACCACACTGCTGAAGACGTTTATGTTCCTAAAAAGGATTAAATGCCCTAAACTCTTTCATTCTTATACTCTTCAATTCACTGCCTAATAAATTTTTTTTAAATGTAAATACCATCTATCATCCATGCTTAAAGTATAATGGTTCCCAGCTGCTTCTCAACCCTTAAACTCCAGAGCACAGCAATCAAGTGTCTTCCTAGTCCCCTGCTCTCATCTCTCCAGCTTCATTCCACCACACACTGGGGCCCATACACTGACTATATATCAGCATGTCTTCCTGAAAATTCCTCTGTGCCTTTGCACAAGCTATTCCCTCTGTTCGGAAAACCCTTCTTACTCACTTCATGTGGTCAAATTTATGCTCATCTTTCACATCCAGCTCAAGCCCCACCTACTGTAGAAGCCCTCAGGGGCCACCCTCCAACTCTAGGCCAAGCAAGAGGTCCTGTCAAGAGTTCTGCCAAATTTCTTCAATGATCTCCTATAGCACTTTCCTCAGGGTTTTTCCAGTTTATAATGATCTGCCTGCCTCCCCCTCCAGACTATGTGTGAAGTCAAAGCAAAGACAGCTCATGCCACCCACTCATCAAGTCACAGAACAAGTCCTCAGTGCAGTACTTAACATATCACTGCTGAATAAGGAACTGGCTCTGGAAAATGGCGAGAGGAAAAAGGCTGGTCCAAAATCTTACCAGCTAACTATGGAGCGCTGGTCTGGTGAGCATTACAAATACAAACTGCCCAATGGAGGCAAGAATGTTCTGCATCTATTAATCTGCCACCAACGTGCCTACTTTCGGGGCTGAAGATTAGATCTTAATGTAATTATCACAGCCACAATCTGTGGTAAGGGCTTGACAGGCATCAGAGCTCAACAAACCTCATAGCAGTTCTAAAATACTCTTGTTTAAAGACAAGGAGGCAGAAAGGTAAACCCAGGTCTTTGACTCCAAAACTCATGCCTAACCACTGAGCTCAGCTGGTTTTCAGGAGATAAGAGACCAGCATGCCCTTCACCTTTGAAGTAGCACTGGGTTTGAAGAGCGGGGCCCTTCATTAGCCTCTTAGTAAATAAGAAAGATCCTTTTCCCCAGAAAGCACTACTTCTAAATTTTTTACAATTTTAACTTACTCTATTCATCACAAAATCTTTTATCAAGAAGGCCTGTGCAAGTTGTTTTTCCAAGAAAACAATTGCAAGAATAAAGTAGAAGACAGGCAAGACTCTTAAGACTCCACACCAGGCTACAGGGAGAAGAGTGGGGAGGAGAAAAACCCAAGGTAGGCAGTTAGTTGTGGCAGTATCAATAAAGGAAAAGAAGGTAGGTTGAGTCTCAGTTGCCTGCTGCAAAGACATAGCAAAAAGCACTATCCTTTAACTGGCTGAAAAGAGGTTTCAGGGCTAAGAGATGAAACACCAATTTTACTGAAAGCTGCTACCTCCACTCAACTTTAGTGTAGAATCTATACCACAGTTGTTCTCACCCTGTGATCTTTAGCACTTCTCTATGAGACCCAGGGGACTCAAACCTCACAATTTAAGAAAATGTTTCTTTAACCCATCCATCACCTGCCCATATTCATTTCTGCACCATTACAGACAGAAAACAGATTTTGACTAGAAGATGGTGACCACAAAGCATGTTCATTTCTGATTACCACCACCCCACTTTCCTCACATCACCATCTTCATCCCCCCTAAACTCCAGGGTCTCCCCCATCATCCTGCTCTTGCAACTCACCTCTCAAGGCTGGCAGCTCTTACACAGCGTTCAGCTGTTCAGTGACTTATCTACAACTCAAGTTTAAACACAAAATCAACAGTCCCTTATTCCTGTCCCTACCTCCAGCCAAAAATATATACAATGTAAATGCCCAATTTATTTACAATGAAAACTAGGTAAATTTAAGATGCTTTCTACTACCAAATGAGAATTTCTAATCAAGGGTAAGAAAATCATATGTAGGGACATATACTTCCACAGATCAAGATTTAGAGTGGCAATGATTTTCTAAATTCATCCTTACTAATATTATTGACATTATAGACCCGAGGAGACTGTAGGATACACAGTGGGATGCTCCACATTTTCATTCAAGATTATGTGTGTCATTCTTTATCACTGAAGTCACAGCAACCATTTTTTGATTAGATTTTGCCAAATATTCACTGAAGATTAGCCTTACAAATAAAACACATGGTTTAAATATACCTGGGAAGTGTTTCAGCACTGTAGAAAGACAGGGACAGGAAGAGCTAATTAATAGTGACAAGTGACCCACAGGAAGAGAGAATACAGTCCTTGAGATTACCTGAATATGTTTATCCAAATCAACAAAATAATTTTTTTGAAGTTCTCATATGTGCTCTTTAACATTTCAAGGAAATCTTTTAACATGTTATAAATTAAACTTACTGCCTGTTTTTAAGTATGTTCAATAAGTTTAATCAAAAAAGTTAGGGCTGGGGATTTAGCTCAGTGGCTTAAGTGCCTGCCTTGCAAGCGCAAGGTCGTAAGTTTGATCCCCAGTACCAAAAAAAAAAAAAAAAAGACCAAGGATCCTTTACTGAAAAAAGTAAATAAAATTCCTACGTTTTATAGGTCAACATCCAAGTACATTCCTTTTAAAGACGAGTACCATGTCTTCAGGTTATATTAAAAAGGGAAGCTGGGCATGGTGGCACACACCCGTGATGCCAGCACTGGGAAGACTGAAACAGGAGGATCAAGGTGAGTTCTAGGCCAGTCTGTGCTATATCACCTAGTTCAAGGCTAAGCCTGCACTACATAGTGAGACCATGTCACTATACAGGCAGACTACATACAACTGTATAAAATCATACACTGTGATGATTTTTACATACAGGCAAAGTTTCACATGCAAACAAAGACTCTAAAACCAGTTTTCTGCAACTGAAGAAAAAGGATACCATCCATGACTCCCCAAGCACAGAAACTAAGAAATAAATCTAGAAACAAGTCAAAATGAAACATATATAACACATCCTCCTACCTCCAGTTTACTTTTTACTTCTTGCTGGTTAATATACTTTTCAACAGTTAAGAATTACTACATTATTTAATCTACTTTATGTGTCTCATTCATACATCTTTTCAGATAAATGAGCATATTTACCCATACAGGGTTATCCTACAAAGGGTTAAAACTAAAAAATGATGGCCAGAAATAGGGGGGAAAAAAGCTTTTAAAGCACAGATATGACATCAGTACCATCCACTCACTCTGTACTCCCCAGCTCTACTTTCCCAGTTAGGTATCATGAACTACAGAAAGCTCTATGTTCAGAAATGCTACCAACACAACTTGGAAACACACAGCCCTCAAACCTGACTGTAGAAAAAGTTTCCGTGATACATATGAATGGTCAAAATCCTTCTCCTTGGAAGTACAGCTGAAAGTGTGATCATACATACATACTTAAAACTTGCCAGTGTGCAGGAGTCCAACAAATATGTAAGACATCAACTGTTCATACCGCTTCCCCTCATAAGGAAAAAGATGGGAAATGACACTCCCCAGAAGGCCATAAACACACCAATAACCTTTGCCCTGTCATTTCTTAGGCAGCAACATGATTCCAGAGCTGTAGTGTGTCCCACTCCATGCCACCCACAGTAGCAAGCAGCTCCAACGATCCTTCCTAGGGACACTCTTCCGCCATGATTCAAACAAAGCCTATGTATGCACAGGACATCTGGTACAGGTGAAGGGACAGAGGTGATCAGCTGGTACATCACCTTCCCTCTGTTTAACAGCCGCAACCACAACTTCAGGTGCCTCAATGTTTGAAACCCTGACCTCAAAGATAATGTGGCATTTTCATGATCTTGTGTCATTCTTTTAGCCTTTCACCCCACAAGTCAGTTTGGTTTTGCCCACTGCTGCTGGATATTCCAACATACTTCTACCTTCCTTGTTACACAAGCCTTAAATAATGCATTTATCCCTAATCACACATAAAAAGGTGCATCTTAGGTCTATGTTGATAAAAACAAGTATTCCACTACAAAAGTCACTTAATTCCCTCACTAAAAAGAAAAACAACTGAATTTCTATTAGGCCAACATCTCTGTGTATAGAGCTCTAAGGTTGCCAATTTAATAGTCCATAGAAAAAGGCCTAAGATGACTGACTGTGAGGCAAACATGGGGAAAACAGTTCAAAGTATATACTAAATTGTACTGAAAATGCAAGTCCCATAACTGATTAAAGAACACTCCCAATAATCTGGATTAACAACAAGCATTGTGGGCTGGGGATTTAGCTCGGCGGCATAAACACCTGCCTTGCAAGCACGCAGTTGTGACTTCAATCTCTGGTACCGATTTAAAAAAAAATTTTTTTAAAGCTTTAAAAAAACAAGCATTGCTTCTCCCAATGGAAATAAAGTATGTTGGCACAGGAGAGTGCCCCACACCCTCCCTGCCACCCAGCAACATGGTCGCCAGAGTCTCTGGAGTCTTCGTCAAGAATGCCTGGGCCCAGGAACGGTGCTGTTCATGTCCTTCACTATCGGGGGCCTCGCTAGAATTCACCCCTGCTTAGCCCCTATACCAAACTGCCAGCATGATCAACCAGGCCACACCCTGCAACTACCCAGTGCCCATCCGAGATGATGGGAACATGCCCCGAGTGCCCAGTCACCCCCCAGGACCCATAGGGTCTCAGCCTGGAGTGCCTGAAGAAATTTTAAGTACTTCTTTCCATGGATAGGAAGGTAGCTCCCTGCCCTGCCCCACAATAAAAGCATGCAAGCCTACCCCCAACCCCCCCAAAAAAGAAAAAACAAAATAAACACCATATATATATATATAATATATATATAAAGTGATACATATACATATATATCATATATATATATATATATGTATCACTTTTTTTAACTTTTATTTTTTGGTACCAGGAATCTAACTCACAACCTCCTGCTTCCCAGGAGGCACAGGCACAGGTACTGTGCTGCTGAGTTCTATCCCCAGCCGTGTGTGTGTGTGTGTGTGTGTGTGTGTGTGTGTGTGTGTATATATTGCACCTGGAGAGAAACTCAGAGCTGAATTAGACAAGTTCTTCATTTTCAGAATATAAGAAAAAAAGTATCTGAAAAAAAAAGAAAGGGCCAGGGATTTACCTCAGCGGCTCAAGCATTTGTCTGTAAGCACAAGTTCATGAGTTCAATCCCCAGTACCAAGAAAAAAAGAAAAGAAGAAAAGTATTTGAAGAGCCCACAAGAAAATAGGCCTGAAAATTCTGGCTGTCTGTCAGGGTAATTGTTCTAGAACAACACTGTCCAGAACACCCCAGGGGGATGAAAATGTTTTGTACCTGTGTTCACCAAAATAGCAGCCACTAGTTACTGACCCAATGAGTAATGAACATGTAGCTATTATGACTGATGAACTTAATTGTTAAATTTATTTAAATCTAATCTGAACTGAAACTGCTACTTGTAGATTGTGGCTACCATACTGAATAATACACTTCTAGAATACTGCCTTAAAAGGCTGGCTATTAACTACTTTATTAAATAAAGTTCCTTAACTCCCTCTTCTGCATATGAGCATATATATATGAAATTTCTTTCTTACATGTTAAGTATTTCATTCAGCAATATAATCTCCATTCCCAGCCCATGTTAGGGACTGAACCCAGAGCCTTTGCACTAAGCTACACTCTCAAACTCTGACAGAGTCTCACTACATTGCTCAGGCTGGGCTCAAATTTGTGATCCTCCTGTGTCAGCCTCCAAGTCACCAGAATATAGTACTGGGATTACAGGCATGTGCCAGCAAGCCCAGCTAGCAATGTAATCTTGTTATATAAGGACCCACCCCAGAGCAGGATTACTAGTCTTCGAATCTCTAACAGAACTGTTACCCAGAGCTGGAATGCATACCACTCTGAAAAAAAACACTTTTGCAAACCACTCTTATTAAAAAGTCACAATATCCAACAAGCCAGAATCTGGATGCTTTAAGTGTTTCATTAAAATTACAGAAATGTTAGGCCATGACCAGTCACTTCCTTCATGTGGCTTCCCGAGATACCAATTTTAACCTTTCTTCAAAAAGAGATGATACTTCAGTCATGAGCGTGACAACTGTGAGCTAGTGTTGACTTGTGCATGAGATGTGCCTCCCTCAAACCTTGTCACAAGGTCAGCACATTACCTGTCTGACATGGCGGGAATAGAAAGAGAAGGCAAAGAATTCTGGAGGAAGCCATCTGAAAGCTCAGTAAGAGAAAAAAATTAATCTCAACCTTAAGCTGCAATTATTTTAAGACTGTGCGTGGACAGAGCCTCCTTAATGCCTAATTTAAAACTCTAAATTACGTTAGTTATCATCTTAGTACTCTAAGTAAATAATACTTTATATGATATCCATTATTTCTTTTAAAGAGATTTATTGATTTCAAAAGATTTTTAGCCTTCTGATTTTTCCAGCTAGGAAAAGGTTAATATACAAAAACTAATGTTAATTCTGATACCATTAAAGTAAACATAGTTTTTGTAGTTAAAACTTTTTATCATGATTTAAAATACTGAATTTATCTCTCAGGGAAAGGGTAGGAGAGAGTGAATGGGGGGAAGAATGAATGGGAAGGAGAACAATATATAGGGCAAAGAAGATAATCCAAAAGAGCCATTATATCCTAAACTTACTGGACCTATCAAAAATTACTGCCTCAAGCCAATTAGAAAAAAAGGACTATGTTTTCTTTTTTTAAAAAAATGTTATCTCCCTGTATTTGAACTTCCCATAAGGGCAAATGTAACATTCTTCTGGAGATCTCAATGGAAACCAAAAGATAGGTCAAGCAGGTACATGTACTAATGACTACTCAATTCAAGTCATGCTGTATCTCCAGATGTACATAACACTCAAAGGTAAAGTGAAGCTGTACAGACAAGTTGTTTTGTTAAGGGAACAATTAAGGGGGTTTTAGAATCAAGGGATAATTAGTGACATCACTGGCATGAGTATTATACTGATTAGCTAGTGATTCACCCCACATGCACGTGGACTGGAAAACCCAGGTTAAAAACGGCTGAAGTGCAGCCACTTGTTCCAACTGGGAGTTCAGAATGACTGAAAAAGCAAGAGTGTGAGGGCCTCACACTGCTGGGAGCAAGCACACTAGCCAGATGATCCACACGGTAAAAACAACAGAGATGGTATCCCACATTAATTCACAAAGCCTGGGCCTACAGGAAAAACTACTGATCCTATTTAAGCTAAACAGCTTGGCACTTTGTGATTACCAAAAATAAAAGCGGAATAAAACAAATTAAGTTTTCAATCAACTTTCTATTGGTAACCATTTCGAGAATGGAATTTATTTTGTGGGATACACCTATCACCACCTCTGCCTAGTTTCATATACTGTATTCCTAAAATACAAATTCTATATACCAGAACTAGTTTGTACACAAAAGACTTCAATAGAGAGCTAGGCATGGTGGTGCACACCTGTAATCCCAGCACTCAGAAGGTTGAAGCAGGAGGATCGCCATGAGTTTGCTGTTCCTCACTGCTGATACCAAAAGTTAAAGGAGGAAAGGTTGATTTGGCTCACAGTTTGTAGGGGTTCAGTTCATAGTTGGCTGGCTCCAAGGCAGGTTGGCATGGCAGAGGGGCATCACAGAGGAGGAACAGCTTATGGTGGGCAGAAGGAAGCAGTGAGCAACAAGCACCAGTAGCCCTCTTTCAGTCCCTCACATCCTACCCAGGCTGCCAGCCTTAGGATGGGTAACACAGTGGCTCAGCCTTAATCCTAGTATCACCCCATGAATCCATCCCAGCATCACCTCCTTGATGCCAGCACCGCACTCCCTAGGTCCAGCCACCTCCAAAACACAGCCGTAACACCTACTTTGCTAAAGAAAATATATTCATGTATTATTTATCTTGCAATTTGATTTACTGAAGTAGAAGCGCTTTATCTTCAAAACAATAGTTTACCTAATAAATCTTATATTTAAATATTCTGTTATACCCCAAATACCAAACTAAACAATTATGCCCACTGTGCTATAAACTTATTTACAAAACTTTTGAGGGTCCCACACTATTTCATCATGATAGAGACTGTTTCCAATTATGACAGCAAAATGTCCACCACAGTAATAACTGGGTTTTGACACTAGTCAGTAAAACTAGGGGAAAAAATACTTTCAACTTCCATTCTAATTACCCTTTCTATTATCCTGTACTATACATAATATATTCTTATTCTCTTAATTCTGTAATATACTAGGCCTTTTCTTTAAACAACTTTTGGAAATATTAATAAAGACTCCATATGCCTCCATACACATTAAATGCCTAAACAATTTCAGAGCCAGAACTAGAGCTCAGTAGTAGAGTACTTGCCTAACAAGTGTAAGATCCATTTCAGCACTGAAAAAAAAAAGTCTAAAAAATTTTAAAGGCAGATTAACACTACTTCTATCTGAATACTTTAATGTTTTCATGTATGTGTAGATAGACATTAACTAAAGAAAACATATTGCTAGATGTGGTGTACACCACTACAATCAAGAGGCTGAGGCAGGAGGATCCTAAATTCAAGACCAATCTGGACAATTTAGTAAGACCTTATCTCAAAAAGATAAGAAGGGCTGAAGGTAGCCTAGTAGCAGACTGCCCCCAGTGCAACCCCTAGAAGAGAAAGACACTGCACTATTTCATCTTAAACATGACCATTAACAATAAGCACATTCTTTGACTGATTACTAAATACCTAAAAAGAGCCAAGAAAATGTTCATGCTTCACTAAAAATTTTAAGTCCAAGTTACAGGGAAGAAACTTTTAATCCTAAAAGACATACATACTATATTAAAAAACTTCCAACTTTTATAAACAGTAATTTTCAGCAATTTCTAAGGTATAGGGGTCTCCCTATAAAATAATTATCCATATGCAACTACACAATATAACAGAGACACACAAAACTGGAAACTAAAGGGTTGTAAGCAGTAACTCACTTGCATTGTATGTTCCTCTTGGCATTCTCCTTCCTATAGTGCTTCCACAAAAAAGACCTCAGATCTCTCCTCTTTACCAAGCCCCATTGACTGGTGTCCTGACTGGACAATGGTGAGCAGCAAATCCTACCGCCTGAGTCACCAGAGAGCGCAGCAATCCTAAAGAAACTGCCTTTACTCTGCTGGTGCCAGAATATTCTGCAGAGAGGCTGCTCTGCAAAGGCTTGGGTGTGGGTTCTGGCTAGCTGACTTTAAAGACCTACAGCTTCCAGAGTGCTATGCTGCACAGAATTTTTAGAGAACAAAAATGGCCTTCATTTTCAAGGGAAAAGATGCCTCCTAAAAGACTTTCTTCACTCTAATTCTTGCTATTCTTCCCCACCACTACACCACTCATTCCACCGCCCTGGCTGGCTTGGATTACTCCTCCTCACAGATGTTCTCTATCTCCAGACCTGGCAACACCCTGTGAATACACACACACACCGCTTTCATAAAAACACACAGAATCACAAAGACACACCCTGCCACTCTCAAGATCATCCAATAACCTTTCACATCAAAGGCAATCATGTCAGTCCTGCTCAAAGTTCTTTATTAGCTCCCCAAAGCACTCAGGATAAAAGGCCAAAGTTCTCAGTATTACCCATGGGAATCCTATTATTACCAATTCATCTTACCTGCTCAGCCACATCTACAGCAGATCCCGTCACAATCTATCAATGGACCCACCTTGTCCTTCACAGGTGTGAATTCCCACTCACACCCTAGCCTTCATACATGCCGTTCTTTCTGCCTGAAACACTATTTCCATTCTCTCCTTTCACCCTTCCTACAGGTAGGAAGCAGAGGTAGCAAACAGGAGAAATACATACCACAGGGTACAGTTTGTATCATTCAAAAGTTTTGAAAGGTTTGCCATCACTAGTCTAGGTTCTAGGCTAAACTGTCACTTCTTCCAGGCCACCATCCTCTACCATCACCCCAGCTAGTGTAGGTGGCCCCTCCCATGGCACCCTTTACAACTGACTGCTCCTGGCAGTTCATACCTCTATGCTTCCTGCCCGCAAGGATGGCACCTGTTCCCCCTCACCCACCATTGTATCAGAGGCACCAAAACACCTGTTGAAAAGAATCTTAAAGTTTAAAGAACATGATATGAAAAAATAAAAATAAAGAACATGATGTGAATGTGCACCACGCAATACAGGACACTGCTAAAAATCGGGCATGACGTGATGAAAAGGCAATAATTTTGTTAGCCTTTGTTATAAGATACAAACTACACAGGTGTTCACAAACACCCTTAGGAAAAGTTAAAACATGCACACTAAAAAGAACACTTTTCACCATGAAGTATTAGCTCTGCACTTTACTACTCCTGTTAGGCAAGTTGAAGTTCATAGAAAATTTCAAAACGAAGCCTTTGCTGCTTGCAGGTCAATTAAAGCATCACTGGAACTTCTATCTGCTACTACCAAACTCTCTTGGCCTTACTCAGAACCTGTTGGCTAAAGGCAAAAGGCTTTTTCATTTCCTTAGTTTCTAAACCCTGATGTAAGTCTTTTGATAAGGATTCCACTCATAATAGTCCTAATGACACAAGCATGTTGCCAGGAAACAGACCTCTGACACTTTAGGCCACATATCTTACAAGGAGGTACAATCTGAGGCTCATGACATCATACATTTCCAAGGCACACACTGATGTCATAAATGTGATGGCTCAAAGCATTCTGAAGAACTCACCAGCTCTCCCCATACTCTGCGTGTGAAGGAGCAAATTATCCTTTATCTTTAAACCTCAGTTTCCCCATCTAGTAATAGATAATGGTTCCTACCTCGTAAGGTTTTTGAGGGAACCAGACTGCCCATGAAAGCACTTCACAGACAACCCAACTTATTTTCAAGTCAAAATGAAGGAAGACTTTAACCTAAAATATTTTCACATCTTCCAGACTGGTGGTAATACCCTAACTTACGCTTAACTAATGTCCTTTCACTGGGAAGTTTCTGAAAAAGAAAATGAAACTCTACTTCATCATAACGTTTGGAATTAACAAATTCTACAGAAATTTATACTGAGAATCACTTATGTTTCTCTGCACTCCTAAAAGCATAGTTCATTTTTATGTTACCCATTCCCGCATGGAAGATGAAAAAGAGAAAATATCTGTTTTTCCCCAAGATGCTCTCATCCAAAATAACCCTTTCCTTCCTACCTCTAGTACCCTTATATACACTTGGTGTTTAAAATTAAAAAAAAGGCTCAATCACAAAAGTTGGTCGTTGTCAAGGGCTCCAGTTTGCTCAATGCAAAACTACAGTCATGAGGTCTGATGAAAGCACCTGTTAGGCTGCAAGTCATTAAATCCATGGTGTTCCAAGGACAATTTAAATTTTAAAAAGAGTGGGGGTTTCTCTCACATTTTTTGGCCCTAACACAGGATAGCCAAGTAACGACACACACTACTCACTGTGAACATTTTTATCATTTTTTTTCAAGTAACGACACACACTACTCACTGTGAACATTTTTATCATTTTTTTTCAAATGGAGAAAGAATTTGAGAGCCAACTGTGGAAACTAGCTCTCAGACTCCCCAAGTCAAACTGACTTAAGGTTTGGTTGTTTTGGGTGTCTTTTGTTTTGTTTTTCACAAGGGAATTTCACAGACCTCCCTGAGGACGTGTTTTAAATAAAGGTGAGACCTCAAAATAGTCTTCTAACTTTTAAGGTAGCCTGGGTTCTGAACTCGGGTTTTTATAAACGAGTGACGTGTGAACAGCTTCCCAAAAGCAAATGGGGCACTGGGATATAATTTAGGAAGTGATGATGCAAGTCTCTGGGGAACAGGGAGGAGGGGAGGTGAAAAAGTCAGAGGAAATACCCTCCTGGTGCCTGGACACCAACTCATACCACAGGCCAAAAGAAAGGGGGAGCCCTGCTCCAACCGGGAGGTGCCAACGCCGCCCCTTCATTCCCCCCCACGCTGCCCTGCCCCCCACCCGCGGCCGTCGCCCCACACCTCGGGCCAGCTAGTCGCAGAGGGTGGCAGCACCCCAGGCAGGGCCGTCTCAGCCCACTCGCGGCCCCCGCCCCGCTGCCCTCCTCAGCCCGGCCCCAGCCCCCTCCCTCTAGGCCCTGCCCCGACCCGACTCCAAGTCGCGGCCGCCGGGGTCCGAGGCCTGGCTGGCAGCCGGGCGCCCGCGCCCCCCGCCCCCACCCGGCCGGACACTCACCCCCAGAAGCCGCAGGGACAGCGAGGCGGCAGGCTGGGCGCTTTGCTGCGCTCGCTCCCGGCGTCTCCCATGGTGCTCGGCGGCGGCGGCGGAGCTCGACGGCGGCAGCGGTGGCGGCGGCTGGGCCTGGGCCCCGCTCCGAGGAGGCGACGGCGGCGGCGGGGGGCTCGGACCGGGGGGAGGGGGAGGCAGCGGGCGCGCGGGCGGGCGCGAGTCCGGGGCTCGGAGCCGGGATTCCAGGCCGGTCAGCTGGAGGCGGGCCGCACCACTCGGCCTGCGGAGACGGGGGTGGGGGGGCCGGGGCGCCGAGAGGGAGGGCGGGGAGCCCGAGAGGAGGGGCGTGCGGGCGGACGAGGGCCGCGGCGGAGGAGGGCGACCCAGCGGCCTCTGCAGCTCCCGCCGCCGCTCCCCGGCTAGAGCGAGGTCCCGTGCAGCGGCTCGGGGACAGACCTGAGATCCCCGCCGGCCCCGGAGTCGGCGCGGCCGCTGTGATGCCCGAGGCCCCGCTCCCTCCGCAACACGCTCCCCTCCCCCGGAGGCTGCGCTGACCGGACAATGGCCGCTCCGCCCCCTCCCCTCCGCGCGCTCCCCTCCCGAGGAGTCGCGATGGTCTCGCCCGGGGAAGCCGCCGCCAAAGCCCAGCAGCTGATCAGCTGGGATCCGGGCGTGCCACTTTGTTCCGCGCCTCAGAGTCCGGGGCCGTGGGCAACGCCGAGAGCGTGGAGCAACGGGCTTCCGAGGCCTTCGTGTTCTAGGAACTTTCAAAATCTGAAGCAAACTTACTTCCCCCTGTCAGAGGAAGGGGAGCCGGTTTCTGACTACTCTGGGGCGCTTCCCCCCCCCCAGCAAAGCGAATGGTACGCCCCAAGTGGGCGGGGGAGGAGCAGATTAGTTGTTTAGGGTAAATTGGGCCAGTCCCAGAGCGGCGGCGCATGCGCCCGGAGACCCCACAACCGGGTGTTGGGAGGAGCCGCGAGGGAACGTTGCCAAACCCGGAAGTGGGTGTCGGGGTTGTCGGGGTCTTCCCCTGTTGGCCGTGCCCCAAAAGTGGCTCCCCTTGCTCTAGGATGGTGCTGGGGGGCGTTTTTCCCCAAATCGCCAACACCCCTGGGAATCTCTCTCGCTTCCCAAAGCCCCACACCCAATCCACTCTTCTTGTTCCACCCGGAAAACCGGTCTCTTCTTGGCTGTAATGAATTTCTGAAAAAATGTAATTCTTCCACCCAGCCAACAATTTGGGAGGTTAAGTTCTGTCCTCCACCAGTGTCCCAGACTCAGCGCTACAAGTCCACTCCCTGTGCCTTGACTTGGACAGCATTTCTTATAGAGTGGAGATATTTGATTTTCTGGAGGGGAAAGGGGACATTTGACTGTATCAATGATGGAAATTGATAAATGACCAAAGAAATTTGAACCACTACAAAGAGTTCTAGTTTAACGTTCTTTGTCCTTGGTCTTGAACTCTGTTCCCCTGCCAATTGTGAGCAGGATAGCCGGTTGATAACTAATTTCAACACACAGGAAACTTCCACCAAATGTCATGGGAGAGGTAACCTGCCACTAGGACCTCAAGGGATAATTTCTAAATCCTTGCTGCGTCCGGGAAGGTTCCTGGATACCCATCCCATGCCTCCGAATATCCCCTATATTTTATTACCAAATGTTGACTTTTATTTGTTTATATACAGATCACATTTCAGTTTTACATTCTTCTGGATTTCTTAACATAGTGTCCTTGGCCTCTAAACTTCTAGAGTAAGAACCATATTCAGCTTAGTATCATTCTAAAGATGCTGTTGATAGAGAAGAAAATGTAAAAACCAAGCTACTTCACTCAAGAGCACCCCTGAAACGTGAGTGCTGGTTTTTCTGAGTAACACTTAGTTTCAATTTTGTGAACATTGACAAGTCTTTAATAAATATTTCTAACAAAAGTTCATAAGATGAATGAAGCCATACAGTATACTTCACTCTCATTGGATTCATATTGCCTTTAAATCTTAAACTGATTTTTTTAAACATTTGCCACCTACATAAGAAATTTACGGCCTCTGAATTTAACAAAGTGAGATTAAGTGGTACTGTCTTTATCGGCATCTAAATAAATGATTTTCTTTTATGTATGGAAAAAGAAATCTCTGAAACCCAAAGGAAAATTTAATATAAAAGTGATTATCTTACAACTGCTTGCCTGTTTGTCAGTTATTTAATTCCACAAGCATTTATGATGTACAAGGCATTTCTTAAGTCTCTGAGGACTAAAAGGATTAATAAAATAGCATTCATTCGCTAGTAAATCCAAACTCTACATAAAGAAGTTAGATAATCTGGCTTCAGTCTTCCTCTCGGGCTTCATTTACTGCTCTCCCCCATGCATACTGCAAATCAGTCACTAGTTGTCATTTCTCAAATTCTTACTTGTTTTGTTTTGTTTCGTTTTTACATTTACATGTCTGTGTTCCTTCTGTTCCCCTTTCCCCCAAGTGCCCTTCCTCCCTCCCTCCCAGGCCTCTGCCTTCCTCCATGTCTGGGTATCTGTGGTCTGTGTGTCTGTGTGTGTCTCCTTCCCTAGCCCCAGCCCCAGCCCCAGCCCCAGCCCTAGCCCTATCCTTTTTTCAGTGCTAGGGAATGAACCCTGGTCTTTACACTGAGCTGCACTAAATTATCCAAGCTGTACTCAAACTTGGAATATCACATGTTGCAACCCAGCAGGACAGCTTGGCAAAACTCTGTCCCAAAATTTAAAAAAAGGGTTGGGACATAGCTCATTGCAAAGCCCTTTTGTTAGATCCCTGCACCTCCAAAAACCATCCAGTCTCAGCCAAAGGTCTTTTGTCTGCCAGAAACAAAATCGCACTTAAACTTCCTCATGCAAAAAGGAAAGGAAGATGTGCACAGACCTATGTGTGTGTAAAATCTCACAGAATCTGAAGGCTCAGAGCAATAAGATCTCACAAAGGACTGAGATGAGGAGCTGACATATCAACAGGAAGCCAGTAGCTGCTCTCCCAGCTCTTTTTCTCTCTCTAGTTATGTGTTCTTCCATCCCTTCTTCTCTCTCCAAAACTGGTTTAGTCTTCTCTGACTTTGAGTGCATCTCTGGAACATACTTTGAGCTTGCTTATTCCTGTTTCCAAAACCAGTGGAAACTAATTAGCACCCATGAACCCCGATTCCTAGGAGAGAGAAACTGAAGGGTCCAATTTATGTCAGTTTTTGTCTGCTCTTGGTGCAGAATCATCTTTGGCCAGGGGAGCAGATGGTAGTCAAGGTTCTTGTGATACAAACCCAGCTGCCAGAGCTCCATCCTTATATAAATTGCAAACCCCAAAAACATCAGTCATGTTCTTAACAAACATCCAAAAGTTATCTGCCACAGACAAAAAGTAATAAACTGCAGCTGAAATTCAAAACCACAAGGAAAAGTGAACTTGTTCAAGAAATTTCTAAAGGACTAATTCCTACTTCAACTCTTTCAGGCCTTGATTTAAATGCTGCCCCTCAAACTCTCACTGACCCCCAAACATGTTCTCTGGTTATTGTCTCACATGACACTCTTTTCCTTTGTAACAACTACAAGTTGTTACAAAGTTTGTAATTAAATATGCATTCATGAGTCTCCTCTTCAAAGGTCATATCCATTTTGTTCATTGTGATATCCACAATGCTCAGGACACATTTGGAAGACATTCTATGAATATCTATTAAAGGAATAAAAAGGCACAATAATTTGTTAGTTGATATGAGACTCAGAGACAGCTTGACTATTCTGGAGAAATGTATCAGTCACCAACTCACCTTCCCTAGAAGACACTGAACCTCACTACTAGCTTTTTGATCATTGTTTAGTGCAAAATAAGACCCAGTGTTTATCTGCTTTGTCTTATGACATCCTTGGCCAGCCAACTCTTTACTTTTAGTCCCAAAGTCTCTAACTGAAGAGATTTGATCTAATTCCTGTAAAATGTCCACTTAGTTGGCTGAGAGCTCCAAGAGGACATAACATTTCAGGGCATCATCAAATTAGGGGACTAAAGTGTGGGGGTAATTGCCAGAAGGACTTTTGTCACAGTCATCTCGACTATTTTCCAGTGTGGATTATGTTCCAGACGAACCTGTTCTGTGACTCTTGGGAGTAGTTTACAATCACATTGGTCCAAAAGGAGCCATCTACCTGCTTAGCAGGCACAGGTAAAGAGTACTATCGATGCTTTGGCAGCCAGGGCTCTTGAAGTAGCATGTACAGTTGTATGGGAAAGAGCCTAGTGTCACTTCAGGACAGGGCTTGGAAGGGCTACCTTCCTGGTAGAAGCCCCAGGGACTCATGCAGTCCTGGGAGACAGGACAGAAAAGATGGGACTTAAAGGAACCTGAGAAAGAGCAGGTTCTAATCCTTACCCCAACTCTAACTCTGGTTCAAAGACTCTGATCATTATAATTCCTTCTAACCTGGAATTAGCCTTGATGGCCAATCCTAACACCAGCCTCCATCTTCATCCTAATCTTAATATTATCTGTAAAGTTTAATCCCAGATTTCAGACCTGATGCCACCCATCATTCCAGGAGTTTAATGAAGGCTGTGTGCCTGACCACCAAAGCTGTTTTCCTCAGCTCCTCTTCCTTGTGACCCTTGACCCTGACCCCCTCATGGGAACACAGACCCTTATAAGATCCTAGAGTCCCGGGAGAATGGGAGCCAGTTTCAATAACCAGAAAAAGGAAAAGAGCCCTTTTCTGAGGAAAAAGAATGTGGGGTATTTCTCACCTGAGCGGGAAACAAGGACACTGCCAGTCTCAGCAAATCCTGTTTGCTCGGTCAGGAGCAGTTCCGCCTCTCCCCAAGGCCAAGACACAGTCCACGTCAGCTGCATAGACTCACAGAGGTGATGGACTCGGCCTAGAGCAGAAGTGAGGTCCTTTCGCAAAAAACAGAGTTCCACTAGACAATGGCTCTGTTTTCAGAGAACAAGATTTCCACCTGCTGCCTCCTCTCTGCCTCAGATTGGTTGCGGGCAGGGAGAGGTGTTCAAAGGGACTGAACCAGAACTTCTCTAGGGTTCCTTCCAGCCCTCAAGTTTCTTGATGTGCAGTTGTTTGTTTTAGTCACTTTCGATCAGGTTGCCGTGGATAAACTCTCAGAGCCAAGGGAAAACAAGGGCAACCAAGCGTACCATCTCCAGCCCATCTCAGGAAACTAAAAGTAAATTAAATAAACTGAAAAGCACAATGGGGAAAGGAGGGAGGAGAAGAGCAATGCTGCCAGTGTGTGTCCCGTGTCTCTCGTGTTCAGGAAGAAATTGCTGATCTCCTCGCTGTTCACACCCATCTTGCTATAAAATTTGATTTTATTGACTTTTAAATGATTTCTTTTCAATAAATAAATGTTTTTCCCAAAAACACTTGACCTGTGTTAGGAGAAGGGCTTTAAATAGTGAGAAGTCCTGCCTACTATGACCGCTCCAGAGATATCCTTTGGAAGCAGCTTGTTGTATGCCCTGAAGATGTTTCATTTGTATGTTTCCATATAAACAAGTCTGTGCAAAACAGTATAGTCTAGCTGTTGGGTTTTTTTAGTGAATTCTGAAATACGCCATAGACATCTTTCAAATCTCCGCACATAGCTTTGCAATATAGTCTTGTAGCTAAGTCTTATTTAAAGTTCTTCAGAGAAATAGAACCAATGGGAACCAATTCATACATGTGTAGTATATGAAAATCAGATTTGAGAGAAAGAGAAAGAGATTTATTATAAATAAATTGAATTGGCTTTATAATTATGGAGAACAAGAGGTCCCGAGATCTACAGTCTAAAGGCTTGAGAACCAGGAGAAGCCAAGCTGTAAATTCTAGTCTAAGTCTGGAGGCAACAAACTAATGTCTCAATTCAGATACCATCAGGCAAATAGTAACTCCTCTCTTGCTCAACCTTTTATTTTTCTGGGAGAAGAGGGGACTACTAGAGACTGAACCCAGGGCCTTTGCACTGAGCTACATCCCCAGCTTTTTGTTTGTTTTTATTTTTAGGGCTTTTTTTGGCTGTTTGCTTGTTATTTAGATTATCTCACTAAGTCACTAATTTGCATACCTATCCTTCTTGTTCAACCTTTTGTGACTCAGGCTCTCAACTGGAAGATGCCTGCCCATCTTGGGGAAAGGCAACATACTTAGCCTACAGATTTGTTTTCTTGCGTTCTCAGCCTGCTATACAAAAAATACTGTAACTGGGTAGCTTATGAATGTCAGAAATTTATTCCTCACAGTTTTGAGAAATCCAAGACCAAGCCACATGCAGATTTGGTTTGATAAGGGCTTACTATGTACTTCAAAGATGGTGCCCTCAGGCTGAGGATATAGCTCAGTTTGCACAGCCTGGCAAGCACGAGGTCATGAGTTCAATCCGCAGTACCCAAAAAAAAAAAAAAAAAAAAAAATGCAGTGGGTGACTAAGCATAGGCACAGAGCTCTTTCCTTCTGGTCACAGGATTGGAATTGTCTCAGGGAGAGGTGGCTCATTCTCTGGGCCAACTTGCTATCTTCATCTCCTGGGATCAAGTGTCCTCAAGATCACGTAAGCCCAGAGCTGCTGTGGGACCTTCTGTATGGAGTAAAGCTGCCTGGGGATCAATCCAACAAAAAGGAAGGAAGAGAAAGAGACTGATTAACAAGACGTCATCTTAGACCTTAAATCCAGCCAAGTCTGATGCCAGAACTGTCCTTTAGATTTTCCAGTTATCTGGACCAATAAATACCTTTCCCTATACACATACTACTTATGTTAGATTTCAGTACATTTCCATGAGAAAAGTCCTAACTAGTCCTAATAATATCTATTTTATGTCATGGGTTTATTGTGAAGATTAAAGTATATAATTCAAGAGGAAACCTTATCTTGGTACATAGCTTATTGAGTACAAACTCAATAAATGTATATTATTATTTGTTTCTTCTTGATAATTATTGGGCAGTCTAGTGTATGGGTATATCCTTTGGAGAATTCTCTCTTGATTCAGTTTTCCCATCACTCATTATTTATACACGTTATTCATTCAATCGACATTTGAGCACCTACTGTATTAGGAACTACCAGGGGTATTAAGGTGCAGTTCAAATGAGACATAAATTCCCCTGCTATAGTGCTGCTTATACTGTAGTAGTAAGGCAAGCAATTTTTTCAAATGTTTAGAAAAACAAACCCCACTTTCCATGTTTGTAAATAATTACAGTGAACATCTTTGCCTGTCTGTCCTATTAGGATCTTGGATATATTTTTAAACAGGGTCTCATTATGTTGACCAGACTGTCCCCAAGCTCTTAGGTTTAAGCCATCTTCCTGCTTCAGCCTGCCAAGAAGTGAGAGCTACAGGCTTGCACCACCCCACCTGGCTTTTGGATAAATTTTTGCTTATGTTTTGAGACAGTCTCACTATGTAATTTAGGTTGTTCTCAAACTCACTATGTAACGCAGGCTGACTTCCAACTGAAAACAATCCCCTTGCCTCAGCCTCCCAAATTCTGGGATTACAGATGTGTACCAGCATGCCCGGCTTTTTTGGATAAAATTTTTGGAAAAAAAAAAATCATGATACTCTTTAACAGTCATTACACATGGCCAAACTTTGTTCCAGAAAGGTTATACCAACTTACATTCCCTACGGCAATGAACAAAAAAAAATCATAGATTTCCCCATACCTCAGTGGCCTTGGGATGGCATTACTCTTTTCAATTATTGCCAATGTAAAAATTAAAAAAATGAAAACCTCCTAATGGTTATTTCAATTTGCATTTTTAGAATTGTTGAGCTCTAGGCACACATTTATGTTTACTTATATTTATAATTATATTTATAGATAAGATGTATTTTACATATAAATATACATTTTTAAAAATATATATGTGCATAAATATATAAAGTATTTAAATCTTATTTTTGTATTGCGCTATCTATGTCCTGTTTTTCCACCTGTGTGCTTTTTATTATTACTTAAAGGTATTAATGTTCACATTAAGAATACAAACCCTTTGTCAAATGCATTGTAAATTATTCCTCTTATCATTCGTCTCTTACTTATTTCTGGGCTTTTCATTTTCAAGAGTCTGAAAATGTGAATTAACTTTGTCTAATGTTTGAATCACTGAGATAGACACTTTTTCTAAAGGCCTCTAGTTGTTTGCCTGTTAAAAAGAAAGAAAATGAGAGAATTAAAAAGAAAAGATAGGAAATCACAAGGTAGGAGGTAGAAGACATAAAGGAATCTTGTTCCCTCGGCCCTTCCTGCTGTCCCGCCTCACATCAGGCAGTCTGAGGCTGATAGCCAGGGCCTCCACCCGTCAGCCCAGCTGCTTGGGCCTGGTGCCAGCCCTGAGCTCCCGGCGTAAACCACCCAGGACATGGAGCCCAACCTTCCTGCTTTCACATGGAGAGGTTTTCAAGAAGCAGCCAAAAGCCATTGTTTATATCATAGTTCTGAGTTCCCAGAAACTGGCCTGACATTTCCCACCAAGCCCCTCCACCTGAGCAGCTCTGTAGGGCTCACCTCTAAGGCTGAATATCACCTCGTGCAGCATGAGTGGCTCAGTGGAAATGGCTATGGTCCAGGAAGAGGCTCAGATGCCAAGGCTGAGACTGAAAAGCTAAGGCTGGTGTCTTAACATGGGTCCCCCCAGAAGCTCAGCATGAGACAGAGATTGGGAGGTACAGAGAACATAGCTAGGGATAAAAGTGTGGCACTGAGCCAGCTGTTGCTGGACTGATGACAGCTCTGTCCCGTGGGGACCTAGCCAAACCAGACCTTAAAGTCACCCTGCATGAGGAGTGGGGCAAGGTGTCTTCTGCTAGGGCTGCTTCTGTCAATGGCTGAGGGAGGTCGCAGCACTGCAGCCTGCCCATGCAGGCCACCCAGCTTCCCTGGGAACACCCCCGGGCAAAGAAGGGCCACGGAATTTGATGGGATCGCTGCAGAGCCACAAGGGGAATTGACCGACAGAGAATCTACAACATCTGCTAAAGCTGGGGACAGTTCGCTCGCGTGTGTGCGTGTATGTGTATGTGTGTGTGTGTGTGTGTGTGTGTGTACTTTGTGCAAATATTTGCTCTGATTACCCAGAGGATTCTTCCTAAGGCTATGATTCACTGAGCAAAGCTAGTTATCTTCTGGACAGGAATTATGAAGCAGAGTTCAAGTTACAATTGAGATGAGAGAATTAAGAGTCCTATTAAAGGCACTAGGGTTATTTTTCCTGCCCTACGTTATACAGCCAGAAAAAGGTGAGCAGGGCAAGACAGAGGCCTCGTCTGTGTTGCTCCAAGGAGCATGAAAAGGACAGAGGTCCAGGTGTAGGAAGCGTGGTTTCCACAGGATCCTCGCAGCCCGCAGCTTCTTCCCGGCAGCCGGCGAGCTGGGCAGGCGGAGGCGACGCAGCTGCCATCTGTGCTCCTGGCCCCACTGCCTGGCAACTGGCTGCCGTGTCTGCTTTCGGCTCCGGAGGAGGAGGCATTCCTCCAGGGCCCATCGAGCAGGATGAGATGCTGCGCGCTCGCCAGGGCCGCACCACATGATGAATTCGGTGATTACGGCTTTCCGATGTGGGGGCTGCTCGGCCATGTAGCAGACCCAGTCCCATCTGCCGCGAATCTTCAAAGCGCTGCTGGAAGGAAAAATCTGCACACTGTTCGGGCTGGTGGGAGCGTGTTCGTGTATGCATACGGGTGGGTGTGTGTGTACACAGAGGCACGGTTGTACACACAGGTGTGAACCTAAGCATGTGGTGTGTGTGCTCACACTGATGTGCACAAAAATGCTGAGAGTTCAATCCTACTGTGATTCCATTTCCAGCGCAGAGATTAGTTAGCAAATAATGCATTAATAAATAATAATGCTACTGTTGTTTGAATGCTTTCCCTAACCATTGTAAGTGCTTTATACATATTGGTTAATCTAATTATAGGTTATAGTTAGTATAAACCTTAAATCTACTGTGCTAGAGAAATTTTATCTTCTTCATTGCGTGAGGATACCAAAGTTCTCAAGGCTAAATGAACTACCCAAAGGGCTTACTTTGTAAGTGGTAGAGTCAGGATTAGAGACCATGTTTCTTATGCCACAGTGCATGATATTTAATTTTCATCCCTTCCTAAATCATCTCAGAATGAGAAAGAACAAGGAAATTACAGTTAAACATGACAATAGGAATGTTCTACATAAAACTAATGCTGATCAAGAAGGCGGACACAAAAGAATACCCACTACATGATTTTGTTTATGTAGATTTTTAAGAGAAAAAAACCAAAAAAATTTCAGAGCACAATAATTAGAGGGTAACAATGGTTAATACATTGCATATTGAGGGCTGGAGATTTAGCTCAGCAGCATAAGTGCCTGCCTTACAAGCACGTGGTCATGAGTTCGATCCCCGGTACTGATCAAAAAAAAAAAAAAGGATAAAAAAATACATTGCATATTGTTATCTTTAAATTAGTTACTCAGAGTACAAGACATCTGCAGTTAGTTGTCCAAACAGTATTAGTACAAACCTTTCATTTCAATGAGCTAAGAGAAATTAGTAGTATAACTATCTTAACTGTCCTCATATATATGTGTATATATATATATATATATATATATTTCTTTCAGTTTCTCACACAGGGAGACAATATGATGTTTACACAAATGTATCTGGTTTATTTCATTTATGAGTGCAGTCTCTAGTTGCATTCATTTACCCATAAAAGTTTCAAGTTTATCCTTCTTTATGGCTGAATAGTAGTACATTGTATGAAAATACTACATCTTTTTTTTTTGTACCAGGGATCAAATTCATGACCTCGCACTTGGAAGGTAGGCACTTATCACTTATGCTGCTGAGTTAAATCCCTGGCCCTTCCACATCTTTTTTTATCCATTCTTCAGTTGAAGGGCATTTGAGTGGTTTCCAAGATCTAGCTATTACAAATCGTGCTGCTATAAACATGGGTGCACATATATTGCTGTGATATGAAGTTTTTAATTCTCCTGGGAAGATGCTCAGAAGGGGAATAGCTCAGTCAAATGAGACTTCCAATTCTAGTTTTTTGAGGAATCGCCACACTGGTTTCCACAGTGGTTGCACCAGTCTGTATTCCCACCAACAGTGGAAAAATGTTCCTTTTTCTCCACAGCCTCTATAGCATTTGTTATTGGTTGATTTTTTGTAATTTATTGGTTGATTTCTTGATAATAACCATTCTTCCCAAGGTGAGGCGGAATCTCAGTTTTGTTTTAATTTGAATCTCTCAAATGACCAGTAGTGTTGAACATTTTTTCATATATTTATTTGCTGTTTGTATTTCATCATCTGTGAAGTATGTATTCATCTCAGATGTCCATTTTTAGGTTGAGTCTTTCAATTTGGGAAGTCTAACTTTTTTTTTTTTAGTTCTTTGTATGCTCTTGATAGTAAATTTTTTGTCTGAAGAACAGCTGGTAAACATTTTCCCACACTGTGGGTTGTCTCTTCACTGTGTTGGTGGTTTCTCTTGCTGTGCAAAAGCTTTTTAATAAGATGAGGTCCCAGTTGTTGATTCTTTGAGATAGTTCCTGTGTGATCAGGGTTTTATTCATAAAGTCTTTCCCTACACCAGTGTCTTCAAGAGTTTTACCTATTCTACTTTCCAGCAGATTTAATGTTCCTATTTCAATATTTAGATCTTTGATCTAAATTGATTCACCATGCAAATTTACTGCATGGTGAAAATTTTAATCTTTGGCATGTGTAGAGTCAGTTTTTCCAGCACCATTTTTTTTTATTTATTTATTTGTTTGTTTGAATCAGGGATCAAATTCACAACTGCACACTTGCAAGGCAGGCGTTTATGCCACTGAGGTAAATCTCTGGTCTTCCAGCACCCCTTATTAAAGAGGTTATCTTTCTTCCAGTGAATTTGTTTGGCACCTTTGTCAAAAATAAGGTGGCTTAGTGTGTCTGGAGTTGTTTCTGCATTGTCTAATCTGTTCCATTAATCTTCAGGTCTGTTTTTTTTTTTTTCCCAGTACCATGCTGTTTTTATCACAGTAGCTTTATAGTATGATTTTAAGTCACAGATTCTGACGCCCCCTGTCTTGCCTTTGTTGCCCAAATTTGCCTTTGCTATTCTAGGTCTCCTCTGGTTTCAGATGAATTTTAGGACTGTTTTCTCTAATTCTGTGATACATGCTATTGGAATTTTGATTGGAATTGCATTAAATCTGTATAACAGTTTTGGAAGTATGGCCATTTTTACTATATTCTTTCTTCCTACCCAAAAGCAAAGGATGTCTTTCCATTTTATAATATCCTCTTCAATCTCCTTTTTCATTAAAGTTTAAGAACAGGCAAAACTAGTCTATGAAATCGAGAATTGTTAGCTTTATAAAGGGCAAAAAAAGACTGGCAGTGGGCACTGAAGGAGCCCCTGGGGGGCTAGGCATCTGTCATGCTTTATTTCTTGATCTGGGCACTAGTTACCAGATACATTCTGCTTGTGTGAATTCATCGAGCTGTGCATATATGACTTGTGCATTTTTCTCTATGATTGATTCACCTCTAGTTCAAAATGAAAAAAAAAATCTTGCTAGGTACTAGGAGGGATTCAGGGACAGGAAGCATCCTAGGACCTGCCCTCAGGGGACTCCTATTCCAATTGGGATGACACCGTCTGAATCTCAAAGACTTCCGACTTTGGGTGGGAGGGATGTCGAGGCTCATGGGCTAGAAGGTGGGTGTCCCAGGGGTGCTGATGAGAAGTAACGAAGGCCAAGGAGAAGTTAAGTCTAAATACTGGATCACTGGAGGTGGAAATCAACAGAGGATCACAGCCTTTTAGACTCTAGCAGGCCTGGGTTGACACCCCAGCTTCCTCCTCTACTAGCTGAGTGACACTGAGAAACCCACTTAACCTCTGAGAACCCTTGTTACCTCCCTGTCACATGGGATCACGGAAGTACAGACTGCTTCAATGACACCATAAGGCTTAAACCTCTGTGCAAAGTGATATGTGGCTGGCATCCTATGAAAGATGTGTTTGGAAGAAGAAAAGATGCTTTGAAATCAGAGTGTCTCTTCAGGATCAGAGAGGCTGAGATGGAAGATGCCTAGGCTCTGAAGGGGTAACTTGTGGGCCATAGAAAGTGACTTGTTACCCATGGGGTGAGTCTGCGATGGGCGGGCAAGCGCAGAGCCGGTGGTGGCAGCCAGGCTGCTCCATCTGCTCTGCCATGTGATTTTCCTGGGAGAGGTTTATAGAGACCCAGGAAAAAGATCCAGGGTTAGGTCATGGTGAGGCTCCAGGTTGGCAGCCCAGCCAGAGAGACGACAATCTAATTTAAGGAAAGCTATAAAGATTCATGCTGTGGGGTAGGAGTTCTTCTCCCATGAAATCATTTTGGGGGGAATGTTTTTCTACAAAATAAGAAGACTGATAGGATTTGTTCCTAAAACAGATACAAAGAGCCAAGTCTGGCCAGACTGACATTGTCAGCCCTGTAAAGACACAGCTGATGGATAAGTAACAGAAGGAAGAACCTCCTGACTCATCTCCTAACCCAAATGGCAACTACCTCAAGAAGCTTCCTTCCTCAGTGACTGGCTGAGAATCTTGCACTTTCTCTTTCCTGCTCTAGTAGCGTCTGTACACATCGCACAGCTCTAGGAACTGATGCAAGGGGAAGCGCTTGCATCAGTTATTCTTTCCGTGTGACAGGAACCTCTGTGCTTCCGCTCAGTTCTGCAAAAAACAAAGCAAAAAACCAATGGCCTAACCTGGCACAGCGGCACACATCTGTAATCCCATCTACTTGGGAGGCTGAAGCAGGAAGATGGCAAGTTCAAGGCCAACCTGGCCAATTTAGTGAGAGCTTGTCTCAAAAATAAATTATAAAAAAGGGCCAGGAATAGACTGCTCAGTGGTAGACTGCTTGCCTGGCATACACAAGACTCAGTTCAACCTCTAGTACCACACGCGGGCGCGCACACGCACATACACACACACACACACACACACACACACACACGGCCTACCTATAACAGCTATTTATTTTGGCTTCCTTTTAAAAGAAGTCCATAAAATCTTGTGCTTCAAAAGATACTATTAGGGGCTGGGGATTTAGCTCAGTGGCATAAGTGCCTGCCTTGCAAGCATGCACTCATGAGTTCAATCCCTGGTACCGATAAAAAAAAAAAAAATACTATTAGCAAAACACAAAGCCTAGCCACAGACTGGGAGAAAGTATCGGCAAATCAAATGTCTGCTAAAGGACTGGTACCCAAAATATACAAAGAACTGATGAAATTCAATAATAAAAAGCAAAACAATTCAGGGGTTGGGGATCCCTGCTCAGTGGTAAAGCACTTGCCTAGCAAGTTTAAGGCCCTGAGTTCAGTACCCAGCACCCCCAAATTAAAGATAAATAAGGACCTCCTAAAAATGGACAAAAAAATTTGGATAAACATTTCACCAAAGAAGTTACATGAATAACTACTCCGTGCATGAAAAGCTGTTCAAAATCATTAGTCATTAGTAAAATGCAGATTAAACTACAAAGAGATATCAACTCACAGCTACTATAATGGCTATCACCAAAACACGTATCAAAGAATCTCCCTAAAGATGTAGAAAACTGGGCTCCCACAGGAATGTGAAATGGTAGGAGCCCTCATACAATGGCCTACTTTGGAAAACAGTTTGGCGTTTTCTTCATAAATTAAATATAACTTTTCTACAATCAAGTAATTCTACTTCTGGGTACCTATCCTACAAGATAAATGAAAATATAGGTTCAACCAATCCAAATGTTCATAGCAGCATCATTTGTAATAGTCTGAAGGTGGAAACCACCCAAATATCTATTAACCAGTGAATGATACAGCCATATAGTGAAATACGGTTCAACAAGAACAAGGGAAAAAGTACTAATACATGATTCAACATTGTTTTGTTTTGTTGAGACAAGGTCTTGTTATGTAGTTCAGGCTGGTCTTAAAACTCACTGCTTAGGCTAGGCTCAAATTCCTGGCAATCCTCCCGCCTCAGCCTCCTGAGTACTGAGATTACAGGCATGTGCCACCATGCCTGGTTTATGACGCTGTGAATGAACTTCAAACATATTGTGTTTGGTGTAAGATGCAAAAGTCTACATCTGTTTGGGTCCATTACCATGAAATGCCCAATTATAGAATTGAAAAGTAAATCTGTGATTTCTAGGAGGCTGGGGTTGGGAAGGGGGGAAGAAATGAGGCCAGATGGACATAGATTGCTGTGAGCCTAACTCTGTTACTGGTGTCCCTTACTTTTTGTGTTGTTGCAGGTATAACTCACATATAAAAAAAAAGTACACTAAACGAACAGCTTGACTTGCACACGTGCGTGCGCACGCACACACCGTTGTAGAATCAGCACCTTGATTAAGATAGTGAACGTCTCTAACATCTAAAATTGCTTCTTGTGGCCAATCCCCCAGGGCGAAAAGCACCATTCTGATTTCCACCCCTGCAGATGGGAGTCCCGGGTTCCCAGGAGTCCCAGGCGGCTTCGCTGGGCACTGGCTGTCCTTTGCTACCCAGACCTGGCTCTGGGTTTGCCTCATGCTCCTCCGCTGCCCTCTGCTCACTGCAACCCTTCGGCCCAGGCTGGCCTCCACCCTCTCCTCTGCCCTCCCAGATCCTCCACCCAGACTCATCGGGCTGTTTTTCCTGGCTTTAGTTCCACTTTCAAGATGAAGAAACGGAGACCCGCAGAGGTTAGATGACTTACCCGGACTCACACAGCTCCTCCAGCCTAAAGCAGAAGTTGACTTCTGCCTGCAGAACCGGCCAAGGGCGCCTTGTCTATCGCTGCATCCCCAGAACTTAGCGGAATGTCAGAACGCACCAGTGCACGTCCTATCCGGATCTCATTAAAGAATGGCTTTGGGGAGAAGAAGGCCTCCCTGGCCCTGAGGAGCTGAAGAGAGGGTGGAGGGCAGCGCAGTGGCTGCAGCGCGCCCCACCCGGGGCTCCCTCCTGTCCTCCGGGAGAGCAGCTGCCAGCCTTCGTCACGGCCTCCAAGCCTGAGGACGCTCAGGGCCCGTCCTGGAGGACACTTTCAATCAACTTGGGTTCTATTGATTCCCTCTCAATGACTCCGAGATGTAAATAAAATTAAATTAACACTGCTGGCTTTGCCTCTGGTGAGGGCTGTAACGGGCCGGCCGCAGTAATGCTCTCCTGACCTCAGCTGCGGAGGGGGAAGTGTCCCTGGTCCTGGTGTGGCAGGCTTTGGGCCGCCTCCCACAGCCACCCCTCCATCCTCGCTGCTCCCACTGGACAGTCTACATGGCCCTTGTTGGGATCGGTGGGCCCGAGGGGACCTCACTTCTTCCTCTGGGAACAAGCCCACCTGGCCCCCAGTTAGTCTCCACAGCCGTCCCCACTGCACTGCCCCTCTGCCTCCCTATTCTTGGGGGGCTCTGGGACAGGGGAGAATGTTTCTTTGCCTTGTAGTGTGATTTGCAGCATCCCTGGTCTCTAGCGGCTACCCTCACCTCTAACTGGGACAACTTAAAACGTCTCCAGATGTTACCAAATGTCCCCAGGGAGGCAAAAAATCAGCTTTGGCTGAGTACTAGAGAGGGAGAAGTGGAGATCAGAACCTTCCCACCCTTGGTAGGCCTGTCTAGCACGCTCCCCAATACTGTATCTTAACATCTTTCAACTTCGTCCTACAATTTAAGTAATAAGTGATCAGCCAGCCTGTGGGGTGAACGCCAGCAATCGTGGTCCTCCGCCATCTAGCACTCTCTTCCTCAATTTAGCCAGCACAGCTAGAACTTCCCCCAAGAAACCCAGAAAAGGAGATTCCCTTTGCATTTTGCCCATTGGCAAAGACAACCCAGGAAAAAGAATTCTTGGGGGTTATCCAAGGAGGAAGGAACTTCTTGCCAAGAATAGATTCCAGGTAAGAATGAAATTCCAGATAAGAGACAGTTTTCCCATAGAAGTAGACCTGTAACACTTTATTGATTGCACTATTAGAAATTTCCTCTGTGTGTGTGTGTGTGTGTGTGTGTGTGTGTGTGTGCGCTATTGGGGCCTGAGCCCAGAACCTCCATATTGAGCTACATCCCCAGCACTTTAAAAAAAAATTTTTTAAAGCCAGGCATGGTGGTGCGCATCTATAATTCCAGCACTTGTGAGGTTGAGGCAGAAGGATCCACATGAATTCAAGACCAGCCTGAACTACACAGTGAGAACCTATACTCAAAAATAAAAATTCTTTTTTAAATTTTAAGATATTCTAAATCACTGAAATGTCCAGGCTGTGCTCGAGCTTGTGACCCTCCTTCCTCAGTCTCCCAGAGAGCTGAGGTTACAGGTGACAGTGCTCTTCCAGGCTCCTTTAGATCTTTCTAGAACTCAACTACTCAAAGCCCCTCAGTGGGGCAGGTTGGGGGCTGGCTGAGAGCTGGCAATTCTGCCCCTCCAGCCTGGTCAAGAGAAAGCTGGGAGGGAGCAACATCGCCCAGGCCAGAGGTCTGATAGTGAAGGAGAAAGGATGGATTACTGAGGCAATGGGGACAGGCCAAGCTCTCATTCCTCTGCATCTCACCTCGCACCTCTCACTGCAGCCGTCTCAATATATGAACAAACTGTGGGAAAACAATCCTGTGATTTCTACTCTATTTATAACCTCCTACAGCTCTTATATAGTCCAGAAGAATGCCTGGCCAGAACATTCCAACTTACACAGAAGAAATCAAAGGAAGTGTTTATAATCACAGGACAAAGCCCAAGCCCAGAAATACATCAAGGCTGGGGAGGGGAGTTATCACAAAATACCCCATCCTTGTATTTCACCATAATCTGATCAGTGTGCTGTGTGTATGCGCTCTTTGGGTTTCCGCCTCTTGCCAAAGTCTGTTCCTGGCAGAATGTCTGAGTTTTGAGTCAGTAAAAACCGCAGTCCAAAAGTACACTCACAATCTGGAGAAGGTCCATCACCAGGCTTGGTGTTAGTAGGATGTTTATTTGACCTGTGGCTGCTGGGATCATTAACTTAGCAGAATGTACAGATCCAGATCTGGCCGCCCTTGTGCTAAGTCTTCGGGTAAAATTTTTTCCCCCTGTGAGTTCTGCCACTCTGGGACACCCTAATGCTGCCAATGAAGAATCACTGGCAACACAGATGGGGGAGACTTCATGCGTCTCCACACCCTTCCCTTAGCATGACTTTGACTTCCAGGTGCAGCCTTCACCCCTTGCAGGTGTAGGGAGTAGCTGCTTTGCTGGCCCCATGAGGCCCACACTGTGCCATTCTCTGCAGAACAGATGGAAAACAGTGGGCTTCACACACAGTGAGAAGATCCATGTGATGACCCCAGGGGCCCCCTCGACTTCTGCTTCGGTATGAGATGCCTCCCTGTGTCCTACTTACAGTCACCCTGATCCTGTGGCTCACCCCACTACAGTCCTCACTGGGCATCCTCCAGGGGGAGCACTGTGTCTCCCCACCATGCTCCAGGAGGTGGCTAGGAATAAGAGCTAGAGAAGGAGGAGTCCAGAGGGCCGTCCAGCCCCTCCTTGGAGAGCTAAACCTGACACCCATGGCTCTTTGCTTCAAAGCCCACCCATTCAGACAACCAGGATTAAGCAAGTCTCTCTCTGCCCACCAGGGCACTGCCCTCCTATGCTGTGTCCTGCAGGGACCCACGTCTTTCCTCAGGACAAAGCCTGAGCCCCCCTAACATGGGGTGACACACAGCACAGAACACAGTATCAGAGCCAGCTCCTGCCTTTGACTTTGACGGATGATGAAAGATTGCAATGGAGTGTGTGCAAGTGTGCGCTGTGTGCATGTGCACATGTACTGAACAAATGTGGGGGCACACAGAAGCCAGCACGACGCCCAGACCCAGGGGGCTGACTGAGGAAGGGGAAGGAAGACAGAGTGAGACGGGTTAGGAGCAAGACTCAAAGCGAGACCTCAGTACTCGCAGAGGAGCCAAGGAAGTCGAGCTCTGGCACAGTCCTGTACCTCAGTTTCTTCACCCATAGCACAGGCACAATAACAAAACCCACCTTAGGGGTGCAATTATGAGAATCAGATGAGTCATTCCACCTAAGATCACTTAGAACCACTCCTGGCTGTTTTGTCTCACTGAATATAGACATTATCATCATTATCTATTTCCCTCATCTTTGCCACCTCCTTTGTCTGCTCTGCCTTGTCCTTGTCACGCCCATGTTCACATCTTCTGCTAATAACTTCTCAGCACCACTATTTTTTTCCCAAAGCTCTTTCCTCCCTGCACTTCCTCACCCAACAGAGCATCAATTCTGTTTGTCTAAACAAATAGGCACATTGCTTGTATGCAGTGCGAGGTAAAGTGGAACAGATGGTTTGAATTTAATTGATTGGGGGCCTTGACCGTTAGGGTGCAGTTTGGATCTGCTTCTGAGATAATTGGGGAACCATGGGTGGTATCAGAGGAGGATCTGTACGGTGTAGTCTAAGTATCCATAGGATTAACGTTCAAGGACTATTAAGGGCAGGGTAGTATTTGCAGCTCCTCTCAGTCATTTCCGTGCTTGTAGAAGGAAGGTCAAGAGCTTCCACAGGAGCAGGTCTGAGAGCAGGGCAGAGAAGTCACAAGGGTGTGGAACAATTCAGCCTGGAGGTACAGGGCTGATCCCACCTCAGGCTGCTGGGGCCAGGTGCTTTATCTCGGGTCCTTTTCAGTGACTTAGCCTGGGCTGGAAGCCAAATACAGAATGGTCCACACCGCAGTGGTGCTGGGTGGGCATGCGTGGGCAGGGTGAGTGAAGGCAGGGGCCATGCTGTGGGACACACAGCAGAGTACCTTAACTATGTAGGGCAAGGTGGCACGGGTAAACACGCTGGTTGTGAAAGTGTGGCCTGGTGCCCTGCTGCCAGGCTGCAAAATCCTGGCTCCAAAACGTGCTCCCTTGACCCAGTCCACATGCCTCTCTGTCTCAGTGTCCTCCGCTATTGTGGGATGAAATGAGTAAATACATTTAAAATGCTGAGGACAGCACCCAGCAGGGAGTAAACCCTCAGGGTGCCACGAGTCCTAAATAACACATTTCTCCCCTCTTCCTTAGGTTTGTTTCGGTCGCTTTCAAGGAACAAAAAGCCTTGCGTGAGTGTATAATCGTATTTGTTCTGCGTGCCCGCTCCTGTGTCCATGTGCGCGCCCCATTTCTCCTTTCAGCCGCCTGTCACTGACCGAGGTCAGGCGGGGACTCTGGCTCAGCGGCTCCTCGCAGTATGCCCTTGGCCTCTTGCAGCCTCCGCGGCTCCTGAAAGCTGTGTCCACCGGGCTCAGGCCTCGCGTCTCCGCGCTCTGCGCACTCGGCATCCTAGACTGGCCGAGTTACTTTCCTCGTCTCTTACACAAAATACCCAACATCAGCAGCTTACAGGCAGGAAGGTTTATCCTGGCTCTTTAGAGTCCAGGTTTGGCGCCCTCCAAGGCAGGACCAAGAGGGCTGGGGGCATAACTCCGCGGCACAGTGCCTGCATGGCAAGTGTAAGGTCCTGAGTTCAAGTCCCAGCACCAAAACGCAAACAAACAAAAAGAATCTAGAAATTGTTAGGGCCGGGGGTTTAGCTCAGTGGTGTAAGTGCCTGCCTGGCAAGCGCGAGGTCCTGAGTTCGATCCCCCGTACAAGAAGGGGGGGTGGGGAAAGTAACAAGGCAGGACCAGCAAGGCCAAGGGGCGAGCAGAGAAGAGCTGCGCCTGTCACGCCTGACCTGAAGCAGAGAGCGCCTGAGGGGAGGGGCCGGGAGGGAGAGGAGCCCTCCAGGCCACGCCCCCAATGGCCAGGCTCTTCCAATCAGACCCCGCCTCCGCCTCCCAGCAGTAAATCAGCTCTAAGCCCCACCCCAATCCAGAAGGCAGGCCTGAGCGCCGGCGGCTTCTGCAAGACGCCAGAGTCCATCACAGCGCTTTCCCGTTGGTCCGACTCCTCCTTGGGGCCACAGGAAAGCCTCAGCTAGCCCAGCCCCTCCACCCTGTCTGCATGGGCTACTCCTCCTCGGTGTTCTGGGACACTCTCTTTTTCCACCCGTCGAGCACCGGCCATGCTGTGACAGTGTTTACCCATCTGATGTCCCACGGCCTGACAGCCTGCTGAGGGCAGGAGTGAGCCTTCTGTGTCTGCAGTCCCAGGGCCCAGGCAGAGCAGGACTCACAGGGCAGGTAGGGAGCGAGGACAGACACTGGAGTGGGCAGGGAGGACACATCTGTAGTAGTCTTTATATCTGTATGTTACCCTGCTCCTCCTCAGAGCCTCACATCATTATCCCCACTTACATATCAGGAAACTGAGACCCTATGCTAGTTAGGAGTAGGTTCTGTTGCAAGTAATGAAAACCCCCAAAGAGAAGTTTATTTCTTGCTCATGTGAAAGTCCAGAGATGAGATGTCCAGGCTGGTACAGCAGCTAGCTCTGCTGCACCAAGTCCTCAGGGCTGGATGATCCACCATTCCTAGACTGTGCCCTTTGTAATCATGATCCAGTGATCCAGGATGGTTGCTAGAGCCATCACATATTTATTCCAGGTAGAAAATGGATGAAGGCCAAATGAAAAAGGAGGCCCAGGCTGTGTGATTTTCCAGAAAGGTTCTTCAAAGTTGCTACGTGATACTCTTGTTCATATGCCATTAGCCAAAACTTAGTTATACGGCCATTAAGGTTCAAAGGAGCCTGGCAAATGTTCTCAGTGTGTTCATGTGCTGGGCTGAAATTTGGAGGTTCTCTCAATGTCTGGAGAAGTTTCCAGGCCTGAGATTCAAACCCGTTTCTGTGACACATCCAGCCAGTGTTCCTCCTGGAACTAGGAGGAAAAGATATGACTTTTAAAGAGGGGTAGAACATGCGAGGAGTTGGAGTTCTGAAGTCAAGAGCAACACAATCTGCATGGACAGAGATTCTGAGCCAGGGCCCCCAGGGACAGACCCCCCTGCTTAAGGGTTTGGCCAACACTCATGATGCCACTGGCTGTAGAGGAGATTGGGCCAAAGCTCCTTCTCAGGCAACAGCTTCCAGGGGTGGAATCTTGCAGCCCAAATCAAACAAGGTTCCAGAGAGGATCAGAGAGAAGCCAAAGTCTCTCCCCATGCTTTGCTGCTCTCCAGGATGGGCCCCAGCTGGGCTGTGGAGAGGCCTTATCAGCTACTCATAGGAAATTGCTGGGTTTTGCTCCTAGACTTAAGCTTCAAACACTTCTCAAGTAGAGGCTTGCCGCCTTAAGCCTTCTGGGATTGGACACGGTTCTGTTCTCCCAGGGGGCCCTCCTGGCAGGGTGAGGTGCTCTGGCACCCATAGAGATGGAGAAGGAAGCGTTTGCTGCCTGTGGTTGGGGGGTAGGGCGGGGCAGGTGGAATGGCCCAGGAAGGGTGGTGTTGGGAGCCTCAGTCCCCTTAGAGCCTCCCTCCAGCTGTTCCACTACCCTCTGCCTCCGGAAGCATAAACAATGCCGCTGCTAGTTGTGTGACTTTAGGCATTTAAAGTCACATCAGTATTCTCACCTATGTCATGGACAGAAAATAGTATTTTGAGGTGGAAACAGAGGTTACCTAAGGGGGACATTGACTAGGACAAAGCTTAGGAGGCCCTGAAAATGATGAGCGTCTTGTTCTTGTCACAGGGGTGTACCCATATACAATGATTCATCAAGCCGGGCGTGGTAGTGCACATCAGTAATCCCAGCACTCTGGAGGCTGAGTTAGGACAATTGCCAAATTTGAGCCCATCTTCGGCAATTAGCGATTTAGTGAGACCCCGTCTCAGAATGCAAATACACAAAAGGGCTGGGGATACATCCTCGGTGGAAAGGCCCTGAGTTCAATCCTCGGTGCTGAAAAAGAAAGTTGACTGCACATGTACTTCGGATTAGGGTATAGCTTGGTGCAGGAAAGATGCCTCTCATCCGCAGACCAGTCCTCAGGGGTGTGCGTGAGGAGCAACAGGGTGAAACCAAAGCTTCTTGCACAGAGCCCTCCTTGGCCTCTCCTGCCCACTTGCACCCTCGATGTCTTTCTGTTGCAACAGAACGGGGTGCTGATTAACCACAGAGCTCAACCAGAAGGACTTCCCTGACTTGGGAAATTTCAGGCACAAACCCAAAGGAGAAAGGAGACATCCAGGCTTTACACAGGGGCAAAAAAATATCAAAATCTGCAATTTAGAGGTAGGAGAAGCACCGCGCTGGCCAGGATGTAGGAGGCCCTGGAAGGACTAACCTACCCACTCATCCCACCCCCCAGGTCCAGCAGCGCTCTGCCTGCGCCGTCTTCCAGCAGATTGCCGGGCCGCCGCGCCTGGCTCCCCCTCGCCCCCCTGTGGCCAGCCTGGGAACACCGCAGGTGCGAGGCTGCCCAGGCGGCCCGCGCACAGCTGGGCCAGGCAGAGCCCCCATCCCATCCCCAGCTGTCCCCACCCGCTATCACCCAGGGATGGGGAGCTGCAGCGCGCAGCTCGCCCTCGACCGGCTTCCCATGCGCATCCTTGGCAAATTTGCTCACCTGGCCCCTGGGTTTTCAGAGAGACCAAGGGATGAGGGTGTAGCGGGGAGCAACCAGTGTAACCTCCCAGGTGCCCTGCCTGACCTCTTGACCTAGCTCAATCCATGCCCAGGTCCCAGAACCCCATTTGGTTTGTCCTCAGAGAGAACTGCACATTCCCTGCCCAAATAGCTCCCCCACCCTCCCTTGGGCACCAGCTCCCCAAATCTCTGTCTCTGCTTTTCTCCCCTTCTCCCTAACACACATTCAAACTCAGTCTCATTATCCACTGGGCCAAAAAAGCCCTTCCCGGGTGAGGAGCCAGCCTGCCAGTGGGTCTGTATCATTCACACCCCACAACTCCACTTGCTATCCCACCTGGCTGATTTCTCGGTCCCAATAAATCTCACTCAGTGGCCAAGTCAAAAAGAAGGCTTCAGAGCAATTTCTGCTGTGAATCTTTGGATCTGTTTGTTCATTCCTCATTCAGCTATTTAATATGCATTTACTGAGGGTCAACTATCTGCTCCATGCTGGGAATACAAAGACACACAGCATCCAGACGGCCCTTAATTGGGCACTCGAAAATGTTTCTTTTTCCTCTGCCTTCAAGAGCTGTTTCTGAATTTTTCTGCTCACTAGCTACGTGACCTTGAGCGGAAAACAAACAAGTAAAAAACAACATTGTTATAGATGCCAAGCTATGGAGGTGATTTACATCTGCTGTGTAAGTCTCCTGACAGCCCCGGGAGGTAAATATTATTATTCTCATTTTTCTAGGGAGGAATTGGAGGCTTGGAGAACTGAAACTTGCAGAGGACCACAGAGCTAGTGGAGGGGAAAGTGGTGATTTGAACGCATGTCATTCCACCTCCCCCAACCTGTTTCCTCACCTGCACAGTAGAATGTGTTTTGTATATAAAATCTGTGCGAGAAACAGCCACTCAGGTTTTAAGAAACTTTTCTGCCTTTCTCTGACCCTGAGTTTATGGTACAGACCTCAGCAGGGACTCTTGGGGTTATATTCAGGGGTGTTCCTCAGGCACACTAAGCAGATAGTCCCCAGATCCAAAGAATAATCTGCCATATTTCTTTTAAGACCAGGCAGTGTCTAGAGCCCTGGTAGGTCCTGTGCTGGTTCATACCACAAAGGCGTATTGCATTTCACTGCTGAGGAAGTAGCCCCAAGAATGGAGGAGGTTGGCAGTGAGAGGAGGGGGGTCTCTTGGAGGAGAGGCAGCCTCCCTCTCTGCCTGCTCCTGCTCCCCACAATGGCATACGTGCTGGGTCCGGAGGGCTGGGCTTGCGGCCTGACAAAGGGTCCCGACTTCCCCACTAATGGGTCTGTGGGTCTGACCCTGACCGATGCCAGGGCATCTCAGGCCGGGCAGCTGAATATGAATAGGAGGATGCACACAACCTTTGGGCTGGTTATGGGATGCATGAAAACTCTTGATTTGATGAAGTACTTTTTTATATATATATATACTGGGGATCAAACTCACGACTGCACACTTTCAAGGCAGGTGCTTATGCCACTGAGCTAAATCCCTGGTGCCTAACTCTTGATTTTGAAACTCTGATTTTTCTATTCCACTCCGAGGGACAAGAGATCTGAAGCTTTCCTTCTTTTCTGAGTCCATGATACCCAACCCCCACATGCTATACATTCTTAGGCCTCTGCCAGCTGTTCTGGAAGGGCGGACCTTTTGGCACAGTTTACAGTGTGATTTCTCTTTAAGATAATTCCTACTTTCTTCACAGAAAGTGGACATTAAGGCAGGGGAAACTGGGGTGAGAAACGGGAGGAAAGAAGGTTAGGGCTTCCACTTTGATCTGGCCTCTCCAGTAATAGGCTGTTGGCCGGGGTCAGAGGGAGGAACACACACAGTTTGTCCCCAGTGTGGGGGGATGCTGAACAGACACAGCCCCTGCCCTCGAGGGAGCCCCGAGGTACTGGGAGGCTGGACCACAGGGTACTAGCTCGGCCCTTTCCTTCCAGAACGCCTTTCTGCTCTCTGACTTGCATCCGTCCTGCTAGAGTTTCTTCTCAGCCCTTTTGTTCCATCCTCAGTGGGAGCGGAGTGGCCATGAGACCCTCTGTTGGTAAAGAGACCCTCCCTCAGCCAGAGCCACACCCGTACCCAGTGTCCTGAAGGAAGACCCCTTACCTGGGGAAGGCCCGCCTGTGTTGCTCTCTGCAGTCGTTCCCATCTGGGTTCCTATTGCCCTCTGGGTTCCTGTGGGGGTTCCTATCACCCTCTGGGTTCCTATCTGGATGGCTCCTGGCACAATGTGGGCACCTGTTGGCTGGACACCCAGGAGGAACAGGCCGAAGCAGCAAGCCCTCCCACCAAGCCATTGCTCCGGGGCAATCAGGGCCATAACCCATTTCATGTTCTGGTCCCTTGCGTCTCACACAGACCTGTGCTGTCCTGAACTCAGCAAGGCGTCTCTTGATGGTGCCTCCACACCAGTGCACTTCAGGCTCTCGGGCTGCTTCTGCAGCTGGCCGTACCCCTGGTCTGCACTGCCTTTCTTGGCAGTGGGGTAACAACAGCCAAGCATACAGAGTTCCTGCCCTCCCGGGGTGTGCAGTCAGGGGAGACAAAGATAAGGATACAGACAGTAAGCTTTGTAGCCTGAGGGTAATACGTTTTGCAGTGGGAGAGGCAGGAAACCAGGAGAGCGTGGAGAGGCTCCCCAAGAAGATGGCAGCTGAGACAGTGGCCCTGTGTGCCATGGCTCGCGCCTGGACTTGGAAGAAGGCAGCTTAGCTGGCGGGCAGGACGCAGCGGGCGGGGAACTCGTGGTGAGGGAGAGTTTAAGTCTAGGGAACCACTCGCAGAAGAGGTGAGCCGCAGATGTTCTGGACACTTGGTGATTCAACATGGGGCGAGCCGGGGTGCTGTGGGGCTGGCCCCGTCAGCCGTGAAGGACTTTAAACCTGACCCGTACAGCGGGGAGTCCGCAGGACTCAAGCGTGACTGACAGGATCCGGCGGGTGTTTGGAAGGATCCCGGTGGCTGCCGTGCGGAAAAGACGGATGGGATGCGGGGCGCAGGAGCGGCGGGGAGGCCAGCTGGGTTCCCCATCCACCAGGCCCTGCCACGCTCGCTCGCTGGCTGGCACAGCCTGACGGCCGCCCCCGGGTGGACCGGGGAATCACAGCCTCTCTTGGCTGCCCTCCCTCACCTCCAGCCGGAAGGAGGGATTAGATCAGCAGCCGCTCCTGACTTCAGCCTCCTGCCTGGTAATCTGACTCCCGCGCATCCTGCCTTCTCATGCCTTTTCCTACCGCATTGCTGCTGTGACTGTGCCCTGCCTGTCACCGACTCTGCAGTCCCTCACCCCTTTCCCGGTACAGCAGCACTTGGCACCTGGTAATCACGCCATTAGCTGCGCCCCTCCCACCTCCTCCAGTCTGCCAGGCAGATGCCAGGGCTCTTCCAGGAAACCACTTCCTCTCTCCTGCCTGCGGTGCCTGCTGTGTCGGGGGTTCTCTGGCTCCCCGACTGATGTCTGGGTGCCAGGACACCTAACTTGGTAGCTCCCCAGTAGACAGGAGCAGATGTCTCCCCATCAGACAGGGATTCTGTTCCAAGACTGGGACTTTTCCCTTCTCCCCTCCTAAGTCCGTGGGCTCTTTTGGGTCCGGTTGATCTTCCTCAGAGTCTCCTTTGGAACATCTCATGAGGGCTGGTTGTCCTCTTGTCCCGCAAGTCCATCTCCTGTCCCTCCTCTACGCTCCACAGGCACAAAGGCTGTGGCCCGGGCTGCATCCCTGGGACAAGATGCTTGCGCTCCTGCTTCTAGTGGGGTGCAGCCAATGGGGTGTGCTGGCTAGATCTGGGGGTTGGAGGACGGAGAGGCCGGGCTGTCTGTCTGTCCCACCCCTGCTCCCTGTGGGCTGCTGTGGGCAGTGGCTGCCTTTACCTCCATGGGTGGGTCGCCAGCCTCCAGACTTTGGTAACAAGCATCTTCTCTTTCCCCTTTTGCACCCACAGTTGGTCAACAGCCCTGCACACCAACATCTCCCACTGGTTTCCTTAAAGCTGCTGCACTTCTGTAAATGCTGTCCTCACAATACCCCTTCACTAAGCCCAGGTGTGTGTCCCATGTTTCCTGCCAGGACAGCCCCATGTACCCTCGGGTTCCCCAGCACAGGCTTCTCCCAGACTTTCCTGCTGGAGGAGGAGAGCTGGTTTAGCATCCTCTCCCTCACCCAGCCCTGGACAACTCTCCTCTCTGACCTTGGACACGTTGCTCATGTGCTCAGTTTTCTGGTGGGTAAAATGGGACTCACTGGCAGATTTCACAGCTCGGGTGGTGCAAGGATTTCATGGGTGCTTAGGAGCAGGTGGCCCAGCACTGTGCCTGGCCTCTGCAGAACCCAGGGAGATGGCAGAGTCCCTCCTACTCTGGGATGTATGGCTTCCTCTCTCTCCTGCCTCCACCTGACCTGGTCATTCAGGCACTCCAGGGAGTGTTTCCAGTGACAAATCTTTCCGGACCTACCTGCACCTGCATGCATCGCTCAAGGAAGTACCTCTCAATGCTTCATTTGCCTTTTACGTGGAGAGTAGATTGTGGCGGGGATCAGGAGAGCCACCGCTTACCCTCCCCAAGCCACAGCCATCAGCGCGGCCTGGCCAGGAGTGGCTCCCACCCCATTAGCCTTCAGGAATAAAAAGAACGGTTTCTTAAGTCAAGAATAATTATTTCAACCAGCTTTTCCTCCTCAGCTCGCTGCTGCACCGGCTGGGCCGCGTGTCCTGGCTGACAAATTAATTTCTATTATTTATATTGGGCTGGAGAGGAAGCACAAGCCCAGGAACAGGGAGGAAGAAGGGGCAGTGGGAGAAGCACAGGGAAATGGAGAGACAGGGACAGGCCTGCGGGAGACAGGAGTCTGGGGTGGAGCGGGCGGGGTGGGGGGAAGGTCGGAAATGCAGAGGCGGGAGAAAGGACGGTAGGAAGGCAGAGGAGGAGGAAGGTGCCAGGGGGAGGGCAGGCTGGGGTGAGCTCCATGCATGAGGGGGCTGGAACGGGGCCCGGGCCTGGGGTGAGGCACTGGCTCTGCACCCCACATCTGTGGGAAGCCTGGTCTCAGCAGTAGTCAGTGCCTGAGGTCTCCCAGTGAGCCGGGGCCTCCCCATCGGGGACATGCACTGGCATATCATTGAGCTCTCAAGGCCAGGCCTCTTCATGATCCATCAAAATGCACAGAGATGACTCTGCTCCCTGGGGCTCCCGCCTGCCCCATGTGTCCTCCCTGGGGGGCCTAAAAGCTCTCATTCAACTGGCCCCACCAAGTCAGCCCACTGGAGCCTCCGCAGAAAGGTCCCCTACCCACCCTTGCCAGCTTTCCTTTACTCCCTCACTTCCTGCCTCCCACTCCCCTCTCCACCTGGGGCTGAAAGGACACAGCCTTGGTCTGCAATTTCCCCTGCAGGAGAGCAGCCAGCGGAGGGGGTTCAGGATGCAGATCAAGCTGCAGATGCCAGGCCAGTGATTACACCTGGGACCCACACACTCCATGCAAGCACTCAGGACCTCTCCCTCCAAAGAAAGGGGAGCAGACAGGGTCTGCCTGCTGTCCCCAATTCCTGCCTGGATGCAGAGTGAGAGTTAATTTGGCACTGTATCTTCTAAATCCATAGATGTCACTTCCAGAAGCCCCTTGGGTCCACGCCCAGCCTGCCTGGCCTCTGGGTGGGAACTCTCACCCTGACTGCTATCATCACAGCAGCTCTGACTCGTTAACAGACCTCATATAGTCAGGCAGTGTTTCGGTGGCTGGCTTCTTTTGGTCACCCTCCTGTCCGTGCCCATGCTGCTGTTTACAGCAGTGACTCTGCTTTGGTCTGTCTGGAGCACTCTATGACAGGAGTATACCACAGTTCACAAACCGTCCTAATGACAGAGACCCCTGGGCTCTTCAGTTTGGGCTCTCACGAATGAAGAAGGTCCAGGAACATTCTTGTACCACCCTGTGCTCTTCGCATTAAGGGTGGTGTGAACTTGGACAAGACACCTCATGTCTCAGAGCCTCAGTTTCCTCACTTCTAAAATGGGGAAGAGGAAGATATTAAGGATTGTATTGGGGAATCATGTGCATTAAATGAGATAACACATACGAAATGCCCAACACAGTAAATGCTAAATAAATGCCATTTCTGCCATCCTGCACTTGGTGGGGAGCTGAGAAAGATTGCTGTATATATATAATTTGCAGCCCAGGACTCTGAGGTCAGAAAGTCATTTCAACAGCAACTGCACCGACAGAATAATAAGAGCGATGAGCCACTGACCTTTCACGAGCACTGGCCGGGTAGGTGCCGTGATGAGGAGTTGTACCCTGGAAATACCATCATCCCTGACAGCCCTCCAGGACTCAATTCCCCGGAGCCTTTGGGGGTTCTTGGAGCATCAGAGTCAGGTTCCCATTAAACAGTTGGGGAAACCGAGTTTCACAGTAGTTTAAAAGGTTTGCCCTAGGGCTGGTAAGAAGAGTGCTGGCTTAGTATGCACAGGGCTCTGGGTTTCACCCACTGCCCTGAAGAAAAATCGCCCCAAATCGCTCATTCATTTTGATGGGTCATTTGCTAAGAGCTAACCATGTCTCTCTCACCTCTGTCTTTTTGCACCTAGCAGAGGGTCCAGCTCAGGTCAGGAACTGATGGGAATCACAGGCCCTTCTCTGCCCGCTCTGCCCTCCTTGGTATCCCTTATTGGGAGATGCGGCTGCTGCTTGCTGTGCTCCTCTGCCCGCAGTTCTTTCCTTGGAGAGGCTTCCTGTGCCTTAAACTGCCCTGGGATAAGCAACAGAGTGATGAGTGAGATGGGTCTTTGTGTCCCAGCATCCTGGACCCATGGGGAACTCTAAGCGGTTGTCACATTTGGCTTCTGGTCTGAGTTGAGTCTAGGGTGGTGGCCTGACTGACCCCCAAAGCACTTGGGGTTGCCTTTCCCAAGCCAGGGAGGAAGTGGAGGCTTAAGGCTGGACAGCTGACCGCAGTTTAGCTGGCATCCCTGGAGAGGCCTGGTGGCCACAGCAAGTTACTGTCGGCTCTGACCCTTGCACTGCAGCTGAAACGTGTGCTTTGCAAGAGAGGCAGGCAGGGTTTCACTCCACAGTTCCGGTGAGCCTATGGGGTGGGCGGGGAGCAGCACAGGTTGCAGGGGTTCTAAAGCTCCTGGCCTTGGCGACCCCACTGCAGCTCTCCTTCCCTCCACAGCCATTCCAAGGAGGGGCCGCTAATTGCAAGGTGGAGGGCTGCTAATGAGCCGGCTAAGGACCTCAGAGACAGCGCTAAAGGGCTTCCCTGAGTTTCTGTAAAAGCCCTGGTGGCAGAGAAGCCTCCATTAGCAGGAGGATTAATCACCAAACATCTCAGCCACTCCCTGCCCAGCTCCTCTTGCTGCACCCTCAAATCGCAAATGATGGGGCTTGGGTTCAGAGATACCCCCACCTGTGACCTGCCTTATCTGATGGCAGGTGGGGGGAGGAGGTGGGAGGGCTGTGGGGCTGGACCTGGAGGAGGTGGGAGACAGATGTGAGGTGAAGCCCTGAGCCAGGGGCTCCCGAGAGTGATTGCAGGACCCTCGGAGAATGCAAATGATATGCAAAATACGCAAGCCATTAGTGATTAGTTGCGGGTCAACAGCTCAGGTCCTTTGAGTAATAAGTTGGCAGCTCTGCCTGGGCCCAGGTGAGGGACAGGTGGCTTGGCCTTGGTAGGGCTTGGACCAGGACCTCTGGCTCCTCAGGTTACCAGCCCTCCAGCCCTCCTGGGCACCATCAAAGCTCCCCTCTCCAGTAGAGAGGGGTTCAGGCAACCGGAAACTCGGAGAGACTCTGGTCATGCTGCAAACTGCTCCTTCTGCAGAGGCTGTATGGCCATCTGCCCCAAGCGGCCCTGCCAGGCTCCACTGCTCAGCGCTGCTGTGCTGGGCAGAGGCAAACCTCGCACCCCTCCTCTTCCTTGGGGTGTCAGTTTCCCTCCTTGCCTCTCCCTCTCCTTCCCCTCCAAGTTAGTCTCCCTGCTCCGTATCTGGCCCACCCTTCCACCTCCCTCCTCCCTCTCTCCACGAGTTTGTGTCTCCTGGGGAAACTTGCTCAGTGCTCTTGGTAGACAATTTACCAACTTCAACGTCCTTGTGCCTCAGTGGCATAATTCACACCTGGTTCTCATTTGACACATTCAAGGGACCAGCCAGCCTCGGAGGGTGGGGGGAAAGGACCGTCTGCACCGGCTCCAGTGGTCAGGAGGGCTGCAGCTGCTCGTGCTTGCCTGGGAGGCAGTGGAGAGGGGACCCTGAGAAGGCACTGTGTGCCCCCTGCCTTCCGCCAGGCCGTGTTAGGTTCAGGGTGCGGGTTTTGTGTGCTATTGGCCGCACGGAGCAAGAGCCCACTGCCTTCTGAGTGCCCAGCCTTCTCCCAGCAACCTGGTGGGGGAAAAGTCTTCCCGGGGTCTCTGACACAGTGGTGGGGGGTAGGGGAGTGAATTTAATCAGTAGTTGCCAATGCCTGCTGCACCACCACCCCCTGCAGTGTTCTGGGCGCCACGAAATGAACTGTGCGTGCAGAGGGGGAGACAGGTGTGTGCAGGACGCTCTCGGAGACGCCGCCTTGTCTGAAATCCCTGCCCTGGGTGCACTGCGGCAGCTGGGAAGGCTGCTAGCCTGAGTGGGACCTCAGACTTGCTCAGTGGGGAGCCAGGCGGGGAAGACAGCCAGAGGGGCACTGCAGGGGCGGAGACCCGCCACTCAGGACTACAGTTCAACCCTCCGAAGACTAGGCAGTCCTGGGCAGTGCTGGACAGAGCACAGCAGGGGTGACTTCCTAAAACCCTCTGCTGGCTACCCATCTGGCTCCTAGACAGTTCTGGGGAACTGACACACAGGGAGGAGCTAAACTCCGTGCACTGTCCTTTGAAGGAATGCTGGGAACCAGATGCATTGTTCTTAAGGGTGGCAACCGGGACAGGCCAGGAACAGGATATCCCCTATCTGGCCTGGGGACCCTCATCTTCTCCCCAGTTCCCGCCATCACTCTGTTTCCCTTCTCAGAAGAGAGACTAGGAGACTAAGAGGAGGAAGTGGGCGATCTGGGGGCCCTGGGGGCTGGGTGGAAGCTGGAAGTGCCTGCGTGGAGCCGTCCTCCTGCAGGATAATGCGATTGTCCTGCCTGTCCTCCCATGGGAAGAGAAGGTGCCAGTGCTCTGGGGACCTGGGAACGTGGTGGAAGGGGCAGGGCTGTGGCTGAGGCTCCCCAGAGGGCTCACGGAGATACAGAGGCCGTGTGTGTGCTCGGCTGATCTCCTGCCCCCCGTCTCTGAGAGAGACCACACCGCCTCCACCCTGACCACTCGGCCACTCGCCTCTCCCCACAACCTCTGGACGGCAGACCTCCTTTTCCAGCCGCAGCAGTCTCCTCTGTGACATTGCTGGAGCAGCTGGCATCAGATGCTGCCTCCCTCCCTGGGGCCTCTCCAGTGTGGAGCCGCTTTAGCTTTCCAGCGTCCCCCACCCACTGCAGTGGCCAAGACATCCGCTGGCTGGCGGTGACCTTCAAGCAGAACCGGGATCCTCTTTCAGCACTCCTCTCCACCTCTCCCAGGGCCCGTCCTCCCTGTACTTTGCAGCCTGCAAGGCTGCGCTCTCCGGAGCCACTGGGGAGGATCAGGTGTGTCAGGCTGAGGCCCGGCTCCTCCTGGGGGCCCAGGGGAAATGGAACAGAACAACTTCTCTTTTCGGCCCTGACTCTGCAGCTGAGTCGCCGCCCTCCCCCGTCTCTGAAATCGGAGCAGAGAAGAGCACAGTTGGGAAAGCAGGGCCTGCAGGACTTGACTGGACTCTGGGCAGCTGGAGCCCTTGGCGCTTTGATGGGCAGGACTGGAGCATGGAAGGGAGCCAGGGAGGAAGCAGAGGCTGGGCTGGGTCAGGGTGCCTCAGTCACCCTAGGAGTGAAATCTAGAGGGCTGGTCCCGAACTCTTAGTAAGGAAATAATAGTTTAATGATTTGAAGGTCTTTCCTTCTTTCTTTTTTCTTTTCTTTCTCTCTCTCTTTTTTTTTTTTTTTTTGGCTTTTTGAGGTAGGGTTTCGCCATGCAGTTTAGGCTGCCTTGAACTCTCTTTGTAGCCCAGGCTGGCTTCAAAATTGCAGCAATCCTCCTGCCTCAGCCTCCCAAGTGCTGGGATTACACACACACACACACACACATACACACGCCACCACACCCGGTTTATGGAGGTGTTTCTTGAGACAAAGGTTTACTATATAGTCCAGGTTCATTTTGAATTCATGATCTTCCTGCCTCAGCCTTCAAAATGCTGAGATTACAGGCATGTACCACTATGCTTTGTTTTCAATGAAATACTTTAAAAAATCAAAATGAATGCAAGACAGCTGATGTGGTGGTGCACAACTGTAACCCCAGCACTTGGGAGGCTGAGGCAGGAGGATCACAGTGAGTTTGAGGCCAGTTTGAGCTACACAGTGAAACCTGCCTCAAAAACAAATAAACAAACACATAAATAATGAATGCAAAACTAAATTGTGATTGTCATAGACAGAGTAATGCCCCCAGAGGTCTATGTCCTAATCCCCTAACCTGCATTTTATGGCAAAAGAGAATTAGGGTCTAGGATAGAATTAAGGTTGTTAATCAGCTCACTTTCAGATAAGGAGGTGAGCCTGGATTATGCCGGCTGAACAATGTAGTCGCAGAGGTCCTTAAAGGGGAACAGGGAGGCAGGGAAGCATGGATCAGGGAGGGCGCCCCACTGACTGGGGAGGAGGTGATGTGGCTGCATGCCAAGGAATGTGAGCAACCTCCAGAAGACAGGACAGCGAGGTCCTGTGGGCACCCTGGATTTAGCCCAGTGAAACCGGCACCAGGCTCTGAACTATAAATTAATAAATTCGTGCTATGTTAAGGCCCTAAATTCTCAGTAATTTGTAACTGCAGCAATAAAAAAGAACAAACCTAATGCAATATAATAACCAAACATAGCCATCCCTCAGTACCCAGGAGGGAGTGGTGCGAGGCTCCCCAGGGATAGCAACCTCGGATGCTGTTCCCAGGCCTTGTATAAAAGGGTGTAGTATTTGCATATTACCTCTGCACATTCTCCCATACATCCCAATGTTCTGAGAGTTGTTTTACTGTACTGCTTAAGGCATGGTGACAGGAAAGAGTTCTGTGCATGTCCAAGTTTGGATGCCGTTTTCCCTCCCATTATTTTCCATTTTTGGTTGGTTAAATCTCCAGGTACAGGGGGCCAGGAGCTAGGGATGCAGCTCAGCGGCATAAGCACTTGCCTGGCAAGCGTGAGACTGTGAGTTTGATCCCTACCCCTCCAAAAAAAAAAGGTTAAAAAAAATAAAAGCCTCTGGCAGATACAGAGGGCCGACTACACCGATGTGTTTAGTAAAGACAGGATTAGGAGAGTCCAAGCTCCTGGCCGGGAACTACTGCCCGAGTTATTGTGCCCTTTGAGGGGGGTCGAGAGAGGGAAGGGCGAGGCGAGACGGGCAATAGGAGCCGGACACCCTGTGGAAGCACCTAAGGGTCTCACGCTTGGTGTGGGGAGCGAGAGAAGAGGCAGAGGTGGAGAAGAAGCAAACATGGCGATAGGTTAGGAGAACAAAGGACATGACGGTTCAGCCAGAAACCGGTATGGGAAGGAGACCCAGGAGCCAGTGGCTGAAGCAGAAGTCAAAGGTTAGAGGTTTCACAAACATTAACATTATTAAAGTATATACGTGGAAATAATAACATGCACATAGTCGAAAAGTGCAATACTAAAAGACAGTGATAAATCAGCCATTTTTGTTGGTGTTGTTTTGGTTTTATGAAACAGGGTCTCGTTGTGTAGCTCAGGCAACCCTCCTGCCTCAGCCTCCCGAGTGCTGGGACTACAGGTGTGTGTCACCGTGCCTGGCTGAAGCAGACACTTTCCTGACCTTTGCCACCTTGCAGTGCTATTTCTAGGAGTCCAATTACAAGTTGTAACTGTTTTTATTTTACTAGCATTTACTTCAGGTTTCTACACAACAACAAAATGCTTATTTCTCTGTGTATTTTTCAGATTTAAGTATTAACTATGACTCCATGCTATGGGAAATGAAAGGTTAATTTTATTAATTAGCACCCTCCTCCCCTAATATAGTTTTACCACTTCTTAATAAATCAATATTTGATGCTTATTATGATTTTACAAATGTTACTCATGCTTGAGCCAAATAGTGAGCCCTGACAGTATTTTCTAATTGTATTACTTCCCTCCCTCTGGTGCTAATTATTGCTTCTACTTTTACAAACAATGTACTTATTTTTTCAAACTCAATCACCAGTTCAATTTCAAATTCTCTGATACCTTGAAAATTTCAGGCAATCTAGCCATTTCATTTTTTTTTTTTTTAGTTTTCTTCTTTTTTCTTTCCTTTTCTTTTCTTTCTTTCTTTTTTCAGATGGGGTCTATGTTTCCCAGGCTAGTCTCAAATTCCTGGCATCAAGGAATCCTCCTGCCCCAGCCTCCCCAGCACCTGGGACTACGGGTGCATGCCACCGAGCCAGCCTCTTTGGGGATGTCTTTCCGGAAGACAGCTGTCCCCTGCAGTCTGGGTGGGAGCTTCTCTGGCACGGGGGCCCGGCTCCCATCCTGAGAGTCCCCTTGGCGCACTCAGCTGATGAACGAGTGCCTTCCGTGTTTCTCCTTTGTCGCAGTCCTTCTCTCCTGGATCGCGATTTTTTTCCTCCTTCATTGGCTTCCTCTTTTTAGCAAAGTACCATATTTTTCAAGAGCTTTTTGAGGGAAGGGTCTGCAGGTGACACATGTAGGGAAAACCTGCATTTTGGAGCACGTCTTCAGCCTACTGCCCTTTGGTAGTTTTGCGGGTGTACAGTTTTACACAGAAAGCTCTAACCCTCAGGGTTCAATGCACATGAAGCTCTTGTTTCCGGCTTCCACTTTTATGGATAAAAAAAAATCTGAGTCTGTTTTGATCCCCTTTCTTTGCAAATGACCTATTTTCTTTCTCCCTGGAAACTTTCAGTCTTTCTGTTCTTTTTTTCTTTCTCTCTCTTCTTTTCCTTGCTAGTGTTTTGAAATTTCACAAGGACGTGGCTTTGTAGGGTCCTCCATATAGATGATCTCAAGGATGTGTTTTCTCATTAGGACTTTTGTGGGGTGGGGAAGAGTCTCGCTATGTGGTGCAGGATGCCCTTCAACTCACTCTGTAGCCCACACTGGCCTCAAATTCAGGGATCCTCCTGCCTCAGGCTCCCAGTGCTGGGATTATAGGCCTGTGCCACTAGGAAATTTTCTTTTATTATTTCTTTCTTTATTTTTTCCCCTCCAGTCTCCTCCTGACTGCCCCTCTTTTCATTCTTTCCTTCTCTTCAGCTCCCTCTTCTTCCTTTTCTTCTTCCTCTTTATTTTCCTCTTCCTCCTCCTCATCCTCCTCCTCCTCCCCATTCTCCTTCTTTTTGAGATGGAGACCTCAGTATGTAGCTGAGGCTGGCCTTAGATTCCCCATCCTCCTTGCCTGAGAACCCCAAGTGTCTGGGATCACACACGGTCCATGTCAGTGGCTCTGCCCTTATTTTTCTGGTATCTGTTAATTATGTGTTGAAACTGCTTAGCTGATCTTCCAATTTTCTTTTTTCTTTCCATTTCCCCCACTCTTTGCTTCTTCTTTCTATTTTATGAGAGAGAGAGCGCCACAACTTTATCTTCCACCTGTCATACTGAATTTAAGCAGGTATCCTTTTCAATTATTTTTTTACTCTTAAAATGACTGGCTTTTCTGAATGTTACCTTTTTAGCATCTTTTTACTGCACAGATCCAACACATTCTCATCTCTCTGGAAATAATTTCTATATGGCTTTTTATTTGGTAAGTTTTTGCTTCCTACACGGTCTGTTTCCTCACATTTCCATTTTTCCCCATGTTTGTTTGGGTTGCTGTCTTTCAGGTTGGATACTTTATGTACCCATATGGTGATCCCTGCTGTCTGTTCATATTTGAAAGCCAGTTACCAGGAAATCGTTTGACGGTGCCATTGGAAACTGTCAAGTGCATGGGCCTCAGGGAAGGGCCATCAGGTGGCGTCCTAGCCATGTCCTGGGTGTATGCCCAGTGTCACACGTGGACTTTCCCCGTGAGCCAGTTCTCTAAGGGAAAATCCTGCAGTCCCTTCCTGGAGGTGTAGACCCAACTGCCAGCTCTCCATGGAATACAGAGAACTGGATCCCACTGTTGAGTCTGGACAGTCACCTCTTCACCTTTTCCACTGATGGTGAATTGGATCGTGCCCCCTCCTCACCAGACACCTCCCTGTTATCAACCGTGGAATCTATGGTTGCTACACTGCAAATTTATTTGGATTTTGTAGATATAATTAGGCTAAGAAACTTGGATGAGGCCATCCTGGATTATCAAGATGGCTTCTAGATCCAGTGACGAGTGTCCCATAAACAGCACAAAGAGGTGTGCAGAGAAGAGGAGAAGGCCGTGCGAAGTTGAAGCCAGAGACTGGACTCGGACACCCGCAAACCAAGGGACAGTTGGAGCCACTAGAAACCAGAAGAGTCAAGGTCGCAATCTCACCACTTCTGGAGGTAGCACAGCCCTGCTGAGACCTTGAGTTCAGACTTCTGGCCTCCAGAGCTGAATGAGAATGTTTTAAACCACTGAGTTTTTGCTAATTTATTCTATCAGCCCGAGGAAACTTTATTTAACTTTGTGGTAATGGGGATTGATCCCAGGGCCTTAGCACTGTGCTATATCTCCAGTCGTTTAAAAAGTTTTTTGAGACAAGGTTTTGCTAGGTCAGTAAATTGGCCAGGCAAGGCTCAAACTTGAGATCCTCCTGCCTCAGCTTCCCAGAATGCTGAGATTACAGGCAAGAGCCACCATACACGACTAGCCCTAGGAAATTTAGCATTTCATCTCCAGCTGGCCTGTTATTCCTAATACCAGACACCATGTCTTAATGACTTTTCTCTTGTTGCTGGGACAAAATAGCTAACATCCAAAATTAAGGAAGGAAAAGTTTTATGTAGTTCACAGTTTGTGGAGGTTTCAGTCCATAATCAGTTGGCTCCATATGCCAGGGTGGCATAGCACTGGGAAACACTTCAAGGCAGCAGCCAGCAAAAGCAACCAGAGCAAAAGGTGGGAAGAGCAAACCTCTTTTTTTCCCTTATATATAGTACACAGGCCACTCCCCATGCCCTCGGGGCCAGTGTAACTCATAAAATCTCCTTGCTCTTGCATTGGATGGGATGTTTGTTTACAAAGCAAGAACCCTGGCTCCCTGCTGAGTCTCTTGTTAAGCTTCTAAAACTTCTCAAATTGACACAAGGTATCAATCATAACATACCCTTTGACACAGCCTTTCCTGGGAATAAACCTCTAGTCTTTTGCTGGGGTTTGTGCAGGCAGTTGACTGGCTGTGTGGGAGGAGAGGGGAAGGGTTGGTGGCTTCTAGAGACTTTAAGCAGTGTCCAGCCCAGCCCCTCCAGAAGGCGCCTCCAGAAGCGAGCCTTGCTGTGGTTCTGGTTGTGAATTGCCACTGATTCCAGCCTGTGGGCTTCAGATTCCCTTTGTTTTGTGTTATTGAGACAGTGTCTCGCTATGCAGCTCAGGCTGGCCTTGAGCTCACTTTGTAACCCAGGCTGCTTTTTATTTTTATTCTATTTATTTATTTTATTTTGAAGGTAGTAAAATACAGCAGAACAAGACAGGACATAGCCAGCTGAGGCAGTGCAGTGAAATTGGCACAGAATCTCACAGCAGGCCACCGGGACAACAGCAATAGGCACAATAGTACATCTGGTTTTCTTCACAATAGTTGTTCCTTCAATCAGGCAGAGCAACATCGAAGGAAATACGGAAATTATAAAAACAGAATATTGAATAGAGCAATACCATTGATCAGAACAGAGCAAAAGAGATAAAAAAAATTTGCCCTCAAAAAGATGGCAGAAGAAAATCCCCCTTATTTGCTGTATTGCATATAGTCAAACTCCCAAGACATGCTCAGATCTCCGGCTCTCACTTGCTGGGGCGGGAGATGTTTGATTCTTAGCCTGTACCCCAGTAGGCTCACAGCCGCGCATCAGAGGGGTGAACTGGCTGCCTGTTTTCCCAGCGCCCCAAGGTCCAACATGGCACGTCACGGATCTCAGGAAACTCTGATACGGTTCTCGCCCTGGGGTGGCCGCAGCTTGCCAGGCCACAGCCACTTACCAGAGTGGCATGCTGGGGGCTCCCAGGCTGCTTTTGAACTCACAATGATCCTCCTGCCTCAGCCTCCCTAGTGCTGGGATTACAGGCGTGCACCACCACGCCTAGCCAGATTTCCTTTGGAAAAATCCATTCCATCTGTATTCATTTCTCTAGAGAAACAGAAGAGAGATTTTACTGTAGCTGGTGGAATAATTCAGTATGGGTTCAACGGCCCGGGACCCAGGGGAGACAATGGTGTCGCTCCCAGTCTGGGGAGAGGCCTGAGAGCTGCTGGGGTGGGGAGCCTGCTGGTGTGAGACCTAGTGCGCGAAGGCCTCACGTCCAAAGCTGGAAGGTGACGACGGACGTCCCGGCTCAGGGAGAGACTGGATCCACCTCCCTCTGCATTTGGCTCCTTGCAGGCCCTGAGTAGATTGGGCAGTGCCCACCTGGACTGTTGAGGCTGAGTCTTCTTTCCTCAGGCCACCAATTCACATGCTCATCGCTTCCAGACACCCCAAAAGAACCTTTGCCAGCTCCCTGGGTGTTGCTTAGCCTGGTTAAGTTAATGCAAAAATTAACCATCTCCTGCCATCCATCCGTCAGCTTTGTAACTTCCAGAATCTTAGGGTCCCTCAAGACTTATCAACCTTCTTTCACTCTCCTGGGTCCAATGTCGATAGATAACTGTGAGTTGTTGCCTTTTCCCCCCCTAATTTTTATTTTTATAGCATGCGGGAGTGAACCCAGGGGCTTCCTCCTTGCTAAGCATGTGTTGCGCTACTGAGCTACAGTCCCAGCCCGTGGTTTCTATGTAATAATATCTGTCATGCCATGGCATTTTTTCCAAATCCATTTTATTTTAAGGATAAAAAGAATAGAAGAAGAAGAAGGAGAAGGAGGAGAAGGAGAAGAAGAAGAAAAACTACAACAAAATTTCAAAACATGTCAATCGGGGCAACAATGGTACATACACTGTGCACTGTCACCTCCAAATCAATCACCCAGAGATAAGACACCTTAGCAAGCATGCAGCCCTAGGTTTTCTCCCCAGCACTGTAAAAATAAAGACATTTGCATTCAATTGTCTGAATAATACCAGCAGAAATCTTTTTTTCAGTGAACTCAGAGAATTCAGTAATATAACTGTCTTAACTATTTTTTATATACACATACAGAACATGTTTTTTTCTTTCTGTTCCTCACAATAATGAAACAATGTGATGTTTACACATGTGTGTCTGATGTGTTTCACTAACGAGTATTCCTCAAGTTGCATCCATTTACCTATAAAGGCCTCCAGTTTATCCTTCTTTATGGCTGAGTAGTATTCCATTCCTCAGTCAGTGGGCATTTAGGTTGTTTCCATTGAGGTTAGCTACTACCAACTGTGCTGCCATGAACATGGGTGCACACACGTCACTGTGGTATGATGTTTTGCCGTGGTACTTTAGGAAAAAGAGATAAAAGTGTATTCCATTATTTTGTGTACTCGAAGGCTCATATTCCTAATTTTAATTATTTGGATTTGCTGGCTGCATGGAAGGTCACATGCTTCCCAGTTTGCCACAGGCCTCGAGGTTTCCTGCAGTGCTACACCTGATCCGGTTGGCACGGTTACACCTACCTGGTTTCCTCCTGTGGGCATCCCCACTCCCGGTGCCTTCAGAGATCAGAACTTCAGAGAGCCGGGGTGAAGGGCTTATTTGGCAAGACAACCTCTATTTAATCCCGTCTGTTAAAAACTTATAGGGACTGGGCTGAGGGAAATAGAATAAAATCAGAGGTGCAGAGTTGGGGCAGGAGAAGTGGGGAATTAAGGACAGCTCAGCTTAGCTTGGTTGACTTTCTGATTATTTGTTTTCACAGCTTGTTGCTCCTGGTTTTCTCCCTGCCCTGGTTTTCCCATTCGGCCAACATCATCTGTACCTAGTGGAGAGAGTTTGGCTCGGAGAGGTTAGATCTAAGAGGCCTCTGTGTACGGGAGGCAGGTGCTTTGCTGTTTCCATGCTTATCTGCAGTGATGTGTGTTTCCTTTCTTCTTTCTGATACTTGGGATTGAACTCACCACCTCAGGCCTGCCAGGCAGGCACCATGCCACAGATCCCCAGCCCCATGTGCACGTTAGCTTGATCACACTGAACTGTACCCTCAGGTCTGTCTGCTCCGCTCATGGAGACAGATGCCTGCTTGGCCCCATGGCCTGGGGCACACCTGGAGGGACAGATCTTCCTACCACGTCCTGTTGTTGTTTTGTTTTATGTATTTTGCTTTTTCAGCATTAGGGATGGAGCCCAGGGCTTTCACGCTGACCTATATCCTTGGTGTCTTTTTACTATTTATTCTGAGACAGGTGTGTGTGTGAGTGTGTGTGTGTCTCATTAAGTCACTAAATCCCCCGGACTGGAATAGAACTTTCCATCCTCCCTGCTCAGCCTCTTAGAGCACTGGGATGACAGGCAAGCGCCATCACCTGGCAGAAATCGAGGCTCCCCAGCTGGGAGAGCAGCCCTCCTACCCATCTGCCTGCACCACAGAGGCCTAGTGGGGTCTTTCAGCTGTAAAAGGTCAAAAGGCACAAAGATAGATTTTGGGAAGAGCCAGAGGTACCAAAGTCCTTGAGGCTGTTAAACGAAACGAAGACTGAGCTCCAATAACGGGCGCCCACGGACCAGCCAAACCAAAATGGAGTCACTTAGGTTAAATGCCGCACAAGCAACCCAAGGCCTTAAGGAGGCAGCCACATGGTTTTCTTCCCTCCGGAAAGAGACTGTTCCCTTCCACTTGAGTCAGTGTGATAGGAAACGCCCTTCTACTTTTACTTTCCTAAAAAAGTAACCCGAAGTTACCGGCGTAAACCACCCAGCGCTCACTCCGGCAGCCTACCTACTAAAACTGGTGCAAACCGGCAGTGTTTTTCCTTTTGTTCTGTTTCCTTGTTCTCAGCACCACTCCTGGGCTGCTTTGCCCGGTGGGAGTTCTCATTGTGTTCTGTAGGAAGGAAGCTGCCCTAATGCGCGAATCACAAATAAAAGCCAATTAGCTCTATCACTAAATTTGCCGGTAACACTGTGTTTTGGCAGGCTAAGCTCGTGGCTTGGTTCTTTTGGACTGAGTGCTTTGAGGGGGGCTTTGAGAGAACGGAGGTGCAGTGGGCATGGAAGAGGAGGTGGAACCGGCCGCAGTTTTCCGGAGAGCACCGAAACCATCACACACACACACACACACACACACACACACACACACGCACACACCCGCTTCCGGACACCCCTGGGTACTGCAGAGAGATCAGGAGAGGGCAGGCACTCCAACCTCCTGGGGGGATTGGCAGGATTGAGCTAAGTGCCCACATCCAACATTCCCTGTCCTCCCTGGGACATCCAGGCCTCCTAAAGCCAGCCAGGAGCACCCCACCTAATTGCCCAGTGGGGCCGACACCCCATGCTGCTGGCCCCAGGAGTGGGGGAAGTGGCAGGATCTGGGGGCTGCCACCTCTCCCTTCTCTTCCCTCTCTGCTGTCCCCCAGGAAGCAGCAGACACAATCAGCAACTTTCATTTAAAAAAAATAATAAAATAAATAAAAAGGCACTTTAGGGCTTTTATAGAGGAGGCTGAGGCCCATTAAGACACAAATTAAATCTTTGTGGAAACAGCCAGAGTGTGGAGCCCCTGTGTGAGGAGGGCCCCTCGCAGGCTCCACTGCCCCCCAGCCTGGTTTTTGCCAGCCGGCCGAGGCTGCCTCCCTCCCCAGCTCCCGGGGGGATTAAACTGCATCTTAGCGGCTAGAGGGGACATTAATTAGGCTGTGCATTAAGTTGGTTCCGGCGGGCGGGGCTGGAGTGGGGGAGGAAAGAGAGAGAAAGGAGCAGGTGAGAGGAAGGCAGCTGCGGGAAGGTGGGGGGTTTGCGCCAGGCGCTCCCCATATTCTCTCCAGCCCTCTCACGGAGCGGGGGAAGAATTACTACTACAGATGGGGAAAACTGAGGTCTCACCAAATCTAGTGACGTGGGATATCATGCTGTTAATGTCAGCTTGGGTTTGAGGCTCCTTTTAGAACAGAAGAGAGGAAAAAAAGGAAGCGACAGGAGCCAGGAGGCTCTAACTGCGTTTCCTGGGACCAGCCACTCTTGAGGTACCGCAGGGAAAGTGTGCTTTCTTTGGGGAGGGGCCTCAGCGCAAGCCTACTGGCTGTAGGGGGAGAAACCGTACCTGTCTACCCCAGAAACCCCTCAGGAGCTGCGCCAGGCCCAGCGGCTGGGACAGAGCGGGAGGACTGAAGGCTGTGCGCCTGGCCTGCTCACTGCGGCCGCCGCCGGAGGGGCTGCCCCTTCCCTTCCCTTCCCTTCCCTTCCC
>PVLA01008724.1:0-84794 GCA_004027455.1 Hydrochoerus hydrochaeris
GCTTGGGATTGTCTCTGCCTGGCCCTGGGCCTGGGGTGCTTCCTACTTGGGGCTGGGGGTTGCTGCCAAGGTTAGCAAATATATATTCCAGCTTCTAAAAAATAAAGCGGATTCAGATTCACTCACAGACTGGTGTGCAGTGTCTTCTGTCTCTCACTCGCCGACTCCCTGTCCACCTTTGGGAAACCCTAGCCCTGCCACAGCTGGACTCCGGCAGGGAACTGAGGCTTGAGGAAGAGTATGGATTTTCAAGTCATGCACCCCCCAAAGGCAGTCTAGCCTAGGTCCAGGTAGTGGAAGAGAACATATAAACTTCATTTATAAGATGGATTCAGGAAATGTAAAGAAGTTAAGAAAAGGGGCTGGGGATTTAGCTCAGCAGCATAAGTGCCTGCCTTGTAAGCAAGCGGTCATGAGTTCATTCCCCTGTACCTATTAAAAAAGAAGAAGAAGACGAAGAAGAAGAAGAAGAAGAAGAAGAAGAAGAAGAAGAAGAAGAAGAAGAAGAGGAAGAAGTTGTTAAGAAAGATATCCTCCTCTTCCACTAGATACCCAAGATGGCAGCAGGGATCTGGAATCCTACACTACAGGAACGTACAGAGAACAGTAGACTGAGAACTTGGATGTGTTCTCTGACAGGTCAAGGTGCAACTCCAGACATGAGGAATCTGTGAGGTGAACTGGATTCTGAAATAGCTCTGGGGCATTAGGTTCTTCTTTTATGTTCACCACTAAGGTAGAGGCCATCTCCAAGTTGTCAAGAAGCAGTTTTCTGGGTGTGCTTGCTTGAAACAGAAGTAGTAGGTATGGAAATTCACTAAAATTTATTGGGTTTTTGTTACATGAAAAGTATGGTAGTATGTGAAATTAATGCGATAAGGTGCTTTCTTACACAATGCATATAATGTAGTAAGGAAGGTTAAGTTAGGGTTAATAATCAAAGTTATGGGTAGAAATCACAACATACCCACAAGTCAGCAATGACAGCAATGTGCCAAATACTTGCATGAAATTCTCAGAGTAAGTAGAAGTTTTGTCTGATTTAGAAAAAAGATGCATGTTCAAAAAGACTATGGACTGTCCCCAAAGATGTTCAGTTAGCAGGTGTCAGGGTCAAATGAATGTATCTAAGACTGAGACATGCCTTTATCCCACAGTGCGGGTGGATCCAGCAGAATGTAAGTATTCTATTTCATATATGAATTCACAGAAAATTCTCAGATCATCTCAACCCTCAGTCCTTTTTGTCTTCCCTTCGCTCTCTTTCCCTTCACCATTTCCATCTCCTCCCTAGAGCTATCTTGCCCTGCTCAGACAGAGGTGATTTCTTCTCCTCAACACCTACTCTCTGCACTTTAGATTTTTAAAATGATCTGTGATCACTCAAGTATCTCTTTCTGAAAAATTCCCCTCTTGAAGGAAGAAATGCCTTGAGGCTTAGTTTTAAGAACTAGGACGGATGTGATAAATACTCTGAGAGTGCCGTGGAGTAATTCAATTCTGGGAACACCTGGAAAGACTTTACTCCAGATGGTATCAGAGGTCTGCAGAAGTGGGAATACTTTGAATTCCACCACAGCTGGTGAATAACATACTCTAAAGAAGGAAGGAAGGAAGGAAGGAAGGAAGGAAGGAAGGAAGGAAGGAAAGGGGGTTTCTTTAAGGGAGGAATGTGGAAGTTGCAGATTACTTTCAATAGATGGGAGCATAATCCAAGACATGTCCTGGGTGTAAAAAGATAAGGTTGGGCCAGATTTAAAAAGCACAGCACATTCCTCTCCAAATTATGGACTAATTATTGAAGAATTGAGTAAAAATAAAGGGAAAATAGTTCCTTGAGGTCTTTGTCATAATATGTTGTATGCATTTTTAACATTGGTGATTCAAATTTCCTGTTTATTTTGTTCATGATAAACTTTCTGAATGTTTTTATTTTATCAAAAGTTTTATATTGGCTGCTATAAAGTTGTTGATAATAACCTTTTGTTTCACTGAAGTCACACTCTTGTTTCACTATAATTTTAAGATTTGTGCCATTTCAACTTTTTCTCTGTTAAACTTGCCAGACAGTTATTTTTACAGCCTTTTATTTTAATGATACCCTGTATTGTACATTTTTTACTTGGTTAATTTCTGATATTTAGTCTTTCATTCTATAATGAAATACTGTTCAGTCTTAAAGATTTGTGTGATTTGGGACAACACGGATGGATATAGAGGGCATTATACTGTCTCAGTGAGCCAGTCCCAGAAGCAGACACCCAGGGATTTCACTTCCTTGTAGATTCTTAAAAAAAAAAAAAATTAGTGTTTCATTAACTTTTTGGTTTCTTAGTTCATAAGATAGATGATTAGCTATTTAGCTCTTTAATTTTCATGTCTTGGTGAGTGTTTTGTTATAAACATTTTATTTGCCATCAAGATTGTGAGTCTGAAACTTATTTCAACTCCATCCTTTATGATAGACTATATTTGCATATTTTTGTATTAAAATATCTTCACATTTCTGCTTCATATCTTTTTCACTCTGTGCAATATATTGAAGTATTTGTATTAGTTTTTATATACATGATCATTTTTGTTAGATCTTTACTGATTTCTAACTTTCTCATGGCCAGAGTCTATGGTCTGTGTGATAGAAATCTTTTTTTTTTTTTTTTTGGTTAATTTGAAGTTTTATTACATTGTGTCTTAGATGTGGGTGGTTTTTAAATTCTTCAACATAGTTGGATGTAAATTTTGACTTAAAAACATTCTAAAACTTTAACCATTGTATCACTTATTTTTTTTATTTAGAGAAAAAAGCAAAACAAAAAAGGGTAGAAATAATACAGAATTTCAAAAAATAACAGTAAGAAATGATTAGCCAAAAAAATTAATAGTAAGAAATCACTAGCTGATAAATTACACATTGTTATCTTAGAAGTAGTTGCTCAAGTTACAAAATCAAAGCATAAAAAATGGACAATCAAACAATGACAGTCCAAACTATTCTGTTTGATGAACTAACAAAAACTTAGTAGTATGAATATCTACCTTATACACTTAAACACACACACAGTTCTATCTTTTAGAGCACTTTCTTTCCCTTTCATTATTACACATTTTGGATTTTATTATTCTTTTACATTTTTATTATTATTTTAATATTAGAGAGACAATATTATATTTACAAATGTGAGTCTGATTTATTTTGCTTATGAGGATGGTCTCAGGTTTCCTCCATGTACCCATAAAAACTTCAAGATCATCATTTTTATAGCTGAGTAACAAGGGAAATATTACTCAGCTGTACCATTTATTTAAAATTGGATCAAATGTTTGCTAAATCTTGTTACTCCATCCACTGTGTCTCTTTCACTTTTTTCATCTTTTTGTTTTTCTATGCAGGATGCTGGATAATTTCTTTACACCAGTCATTCATCTTTCTAACACCTTTTGTTTTTCTCCAATCTCCTATGTAATGTGCTCATTGGCTTTTAATTTCAATTATACTTCTTAATGTCTTGGTGTTCTTTTGATTATTTTCAAAACACTGGCAATTTTACATATTGTTGCTGGTGGTTCTTATGTTCAAGTTCCTGTTTTATATTCTGGAACATAATAATCATACTGATTTTTTATTATATGATAAATCTAATTTTGGGGGGGGTTTATGGTTTTATGTCTAATGGCTGTTGATTTAACTGGATTTTGCTCATGGAATCTCATTTTCTTAGGATTTGTGTTTATCGACTGTGTTTACATTGTTGGCATGTTTATAAGTTGGAATTCCTTGACACTTGGGTAAAAAATTGCTCAAATAGAATACAGTTTTCACTGCTTTAGATAAATACCTTATAGTATCAAGCACCAAGGATCACTTTGAGATAAATGAGGAACTTTGCTAACTCCCATCATAAGGATTCGTCTGACAGTGCAATATCAGGAAGTCCTATTTACACTAAGGCATGTTTCAGGGCGTTGGTTAAATGTGAAGGAGGCCTTCTGTTTGACTCTCCACTTTCAGAAATTCCTAGGCTATATGCTTCTTCCTAGTATCACCTCCCAGGCCCCTCATTGAGCATAAAAACTCCTAATCTATAGAAATTGACAAAAATATAAGGATAAAGCCAGGGTCATGGCTGGGTTACTTTTTAAAATTCTTTATCTACTAAGATTTTGGCCCCAGGAAAGTGTCTGTATTGTGGCAAATGAAGTAAAACAAAGAGTTAGTTAAAAGTATGTAATCCAAGAATTCAGCTAGGCTGAGGTGCCTCACCTAGTCCTACCTGTTGAATGGAAAGTAACCGACGGAGTTGTTTGTTTGGTAGAGTTGGTTCTATCAGAGTTCCCATTTTCTGCATTGCCTCAACGTACAATTACAATCCTATTTATTAGAATGAATTTAATACCCACCTCCTTGCCCTTTCCTGTAGCTACTGAATATGATGTTCCTGTAGTTACTGAAATTGAGATTAGAGCAAAAGAAGTCCAGGTAACAAGCACAGTAGTCAGATTAGATTGAAAGTAAGAAAGGAAAAACTCACATGAACACATGAATTTGTTGCTGATGTGGTCCTTGTAAAACAAACGAAAAATCCTAATTAAGCTGAATTTACTGTCTCTCATACATGCTAATACTACTTTTCTGCTAGATAAAGGGGACCGTGGTGATCAGCTTTCCAAACTGGTGAAAAAGAATTACCACAGAGGAAGCCTGGTCAGACTTTGCTCCCAGGACTGTCATTCACAGAGGCAATGCCCCTGTGCTGTGATTCAGGAAGAGGAGCAGGGGAGGAGTGTGGAAAGTTTCATTATACAAATGAGCCAACCTGCCACGAGCTCCTCTCGGAAAGTGAAAGTCATTCAGTTTGTCCTTTGACCCTGTGGGATTCCACAGAAAGCACTCAAAGCACCAAGATGCCATTACTATTGACATTGTAAAGCCCAGCTGAACTGGCAGAAAAAAAAAAAAGGAAAGAAAAAGAAAAAAAGAGCTGTACCTCTTTAGAGTTACAAATTAAATATGTATGAAATATCCCCATCCTACTTTTACCTCCTCCTCAAATCTAGCTCAAGGGATATTTGGAAAATATAGATTTGACAAGTGAAGCATAAATAACCTATTTAGTTTCTTGGTAGCTGCATATGCTTTTGTTGTTAACTCAGAGAGATGGCGAAAGAGAAAATCAACTATTTAAGTACCCTATGGGTAGCCTGCTCAGGAAAATTACAAAATAAAATAAATGGCCATTTTCATATTGTTCCCTAGAGTAGCCAGAAAGAAATGGTGTTTTTTTCTTGAGTCTGACACAAATACTAAATTTCCAGATTGCTGGAGTATATATGTGTATTTCAAGATATTGTGGTGTTTTTCCCCCACTATTCTTATGGAAATTAACAATGGAAAATGACTTCAGAATCTAAAAAATCTGTTTCAAGTAATCAATTTAGGTTTAAATAAGGAGATATACAATGTATTCGGGTAATTAAAATAGTAATAGCCATACTTTTTAAAAATAATATTATGGGGAACTTAAAATGTCCTGTAATTTAAAATATCATACATCTGGATTAGCTGTATTGTAATGGCTAAGTAACATGACATTAAGTTATGGTTCTCTGTGGGATAGAATATGCTTATTGACAGCAATCATAGAAAATAGAAGAGTCAGCATACTATAAAATGACCTTATTCCAAGGGAAATCCAACTCTACCGACCATCCTTTTGTAAGTTTTATACTGTCACTGGATTTTGAAATTAGCTGTTAGTAAAATGTTCAAGGCTCTGTTCATTATAGCAGTTATTAGGATCATATGTAGATCTATCATTTTTCAGAAGAAAATTTTTGTTGCTTATTGTTTTTATTTTGTTACACAAACATTAGTCAAGTTTAGTCAGTGCATAGATTTTATGATCCACATAAAAATGCACCCGAAATCCAAATAGCAAATGGTAAAAGAGAATTTTTAATTGTAACTGAATAACTAACTAGGTATGCAATGTCCCAAATTTCAGAACTTATATTTGAATCCTAGCTTTTTGATATATGAACTGAGGAGATTGAATCAATGGCCTAATTTAGTCTAATGATAAAAGGTATATTATTAGCCAGAATAATTCCATTGTAAAAGACAGAAATCCAATGCAATCTAACTTCTTCAGTAAAGATAATTTGTTAGCTAACTTAGCTGAAGACCTTGAGGCAGGCCAGTTGCAGGAGTGGTGGGTCCAGGGGCTTAAGCGATGACCTCAGCACTCAGACTTCTTTGCCTATCTCTGTAATTGCTAATGCTTTGCTTTGGTTATTATTTAGACTGTCTGTTTCTATAGAGTAATTATGAATTTTCAGACTTAATTATCTTACATAATATATTGCCAAAGAAAGAGAATCTCTCTCTCTCTCTCTCTCTCTCTCTCTCTCTCCCTCTCTCTCTCTCTTTTAATTTTTAGCAAAATCTTAGAAGTGGTACTGATTTGTCTGCCTTGGGCCACAGTTTCAGAAGAACAGAATTCTCCAGTTGATCAGCAATGGATGATGTTCCCATCCTCAAGTTGAGGAGAAGGAAATTTCTCTCCTTGTCAAAGCCTATGAACAGGATGGTGTGGCCCCTATAAAGGAAAACAGGGGCTCTGCTACATTAGGTGGAAAAGTATACGGAACAAGAAACAAAAAAAATGCTCATGATGGGAATCTTCCTTGTTTAGCAGAAAAATCAGTCATATTAAGTGCTCATATCAATCAATATTCTAAACATAAAAAGGCATTTGGTGTTTCTATAACACAATAAGCACAAAGAAAGTTATTACGCTATAAATAAATGTAGAAGAACTAATATATTCAAAAATCAACACTATTAAAAATCAATGGCATGATAAACTACTATTATAAGCCTATGGTAATAGAAATTTAATCAGGAAACATCTTGCAGTATTTTAGCTGAATCTTGGATTTATAGGTGATACAAGACTTTTAGGGAAATAGGAAATTTTATATGAGCCACACAGTTTTTGGTTTGATAATGGTATTGTGGTTTTATGCAGACATCCCTCTGGTCTTGTAATATCTTTGCTGAAGCATTAGAGGGTGATAGTGGTACCTGCAGGGTTTTTGTTTTTGTTTTTTGGTCTTTTTGAGACAGGGTCTCGCTATGCAGTTCAGGCTGGCCTTGAACTCACTTTGTAGCCCAGGCTTGTCTTGAACTTGCAGCGATCCTCCTGCCTCTGCCTCCTGAGTGCTGGGATTACAGGTGTGAGCCATCACACCTGGTGGTACCTACAGTTAAAATAAAATAAACACACTCGTGTATATACAGTACCTGTGCATATAGGTATCAATAAGTATATAAATCAACTGAAGAAATACAGTGCCAAACACCTAACTGTAAAAAGTTTATTCTTGTATTTCCTAAACAAGTATTTGGGATTGACTTCCTCCTTTCTTCAGTGTTCACAGCAAACACACAGAAAGACCTCAGACGCCGTTAGGAATCACATCACCGCGGGTTTATATGCTTTTCTGTTCCTTCACTGCTTGCTCTTCCTCCATCCCGATGCCGCTGTTGAAGTGTGACGTCTCCCTGTGCTCAGTTCTGACCTTACACAACCCTGCCCATCACTGTGGATAAATAGCCAAGGCTCGCTGCTGCCCTTCTCTCTTCTGGAGCAGTGGACAGAGGCAGTTTCTCACACCTCAGGTCAGTCAATTTTGGAGTGGTCCCTTGTGTTGCTCCATAATGGTAAAATCTGGAGAGGTTTTGGTGTATGCTAGCACAGTGTTAGTTAATATTAGCATGACCAGAAAACCTTAGTTATGATTAACTAAAATTGTTATCTTTGTTGCTACTCTATTTACCTACCATCATCTCTCACCTGAAAGAAAACATTCTAATCTCATTTCTAGGTAAATCTGGTAGGTCAGTAATGCCTGTTCTCCATAGCTGCAGAATCGCCATCCTGGATCAATGTCTGGCCTATTGATAGTGCTAAATGAATAGTGTTTGTAGAATAGGTCCCATCACCCTAAATCCTTTATTGGTTCATCTTTGTCCCTAAGGTAATATGCAAATCCTTTACCATGGCTCACACGGCCTTTTATAGACTTTCCCTCCTATACCTTTGTTAGCTCCAGCGGTGTATCCTTCCCCCTTATTCCTAAAAGATTTTTTTTTAAAGTCAAGTATGCTAAATATAGACTGGCCTTTTGACTTATATTTGTTCTGTTAGTCACTGGTCCTGGAATCTCCTGGCTTCTGATCTTCCCTAGGTGTCCTTTGTCTTTTCTTGCCGAACTCAAACCAAATGTCACTTTGTGAGGCAGGTCTTTCTGCATTACCAGCGTACAGTCTGTCCAGCTTGGGACTGTTGATCACAACACTAGTGTTTATTTTCATGAACTTGAGCACTTTCTTAATGACTGTTTTCTGTAATTACTTTGGCTTTTTTTTCTACTACATGAATGCAATCTTCACATATCTAATGACTTTATAAGATAAAGGTTTATAGTAAAATTTCAGCTTTAGGCACTGCCTGGCGCAAAGTAGGTGCACTTACTTGGAATGGATGAGGAAGTTGAGATTTATAGAGTTCAACAGCACATGTTTGTAATCATTGGAAACCTAATATTATTTAAATACATCCTTTCATGAGCTTCTGAAAGTAATGTATACATTCATTTTATATTTCAGCAGATTTTTATGCTCTATCAAAGGATACAATGGAATAATTCTTCTCTGATTATTTGGCTCAATTTTCTCTGATTCTCTTATTAGAACATGTTATATCCTCAGTAGAAGATTCAAGTAGGGAAAAATATTCTTAGTTGTGATCTATTGAACCATTATATTTTGAAAATGTTTTCTGATTTTTGGGTCAATATGTTTACATCACCGTTTATTTCCTTTTAGAAACAGTGAGACACCAGAAAGAAAGATAGAATTGTAACTGTGGCGAGAACGCCCAGGAAAGCTCACTTTCAGAGATAGATGGGCAAGCGCCTGACACTAAGATGTCCTGAGTTATTTCCTTCTAAAAAATATTTCAGATATGCGGAGTTACACTGATGTGCTTTGAAATATAATTTTAAACATCTCAAAAGAAACATGATTTCATGTTACTTTAAAGTACTCCAAGGGGTTTAACTTGACATAGTACTTTCCTCCTTAGTAGATGAGGACATTTGCGAACAGAGTGGTAAAAAAGACACCTAAGGAATACATTTATCTCACAACAGGTTACAAACTGGAAGAGTCAGAGTTGGAATCTGAACCTCCTGATTCCTTATCCAATACTGTTTTTTTTTTTTTTTTTTTCCTGTAAGGTAGCACTCAGATAAAAGAAAATGCTAGGGGGAAAGTTTTTGACAAAAGAAAATATTTTAAAAATAAAAATAAAAAATTCTAGCTTTAAAAGCTACACAGAAACAATGTTTTGAGTGGAATACTGAGATGATGAATTGTCATTGTTTTAGGAAAATAAAATGAACAATGGAAACAGCCCTATTAGCATTTGGAAAAAAGCTATTAAGGAAAAATGGTTATCAGATTAAATACCTGTATTAAATCTGATCTTCAACATTACAAAAACTGTATGCTTTAAAACATCAGCTAAAGTATCCTTATTTTTTGCTTGGTTGAAACCCTAATTTAGATATACATGATAATTGAGTCTGAATAGAAGGAAATTTTGCTCAGTTTGACTCTGCCTTCAAATGATATATGTGGACAAATACTTGCAAATTCAAATGATTAGCTACATAATTTTCCTTTCATAGTATTAAACCTCCTCAGGGAGATAATGATTATAAAAATGAGTGTAAAAGTCAGGGTCCCTTTAGAAACAGATGGAATGCTTAAATTAGAGTTATTCCAAAAGGATTTATTTTTAATGGTGTGAGGAGGATGTAGAGTGTTCTCTCCAACCTTGGAGCTCCTTGTTGTGGAATCAAACCTGAAACCAAAAGATACTTTTGAAGGGTAATAGGCAGCATTCATCAGGGTGGAAGCAGCTCCAGTGTTGCAGATGGGTAAGTCCGCGGGATGAGTGGGTGCTGCTGACAAAGGTGATGAGGTGATAGCCTGCCCTTGAGAGTCTGCTATCTGTTCCCTACTGCATTTTGCAGTTGACATTCATTGACCCAATCCTTTCAAAAGCCCTGAGAAGTATTACTGCACAGGTGAAGAACCTGGAGCTGAGAGACTGTTTTGCCATCTGGTGAATTTCTAGGTGTTTGGAATTATCCACCCTAGGCACGGAGTGTCCATATGAAAAGGAGGGACAATTTCCACAGACTATTCCAGTGATTATTTGTCTTGGAAAACTCAAAGAACAGTATTAACCTGTGGTAAGGTAGATATTTGGACTTAAATATGTGGTAAGATAGCATAGCATTAGCTAGCTGGGCCTAAAAATGTTTTGATATCAACATTTGTCAACTCACTTGATAATATTAAGCAGATAAGCTAGACATGATTCCATTCTCCCTCTTCACACCAGCCTTCAGGAGACAACAGACAAGAGCGTGTAACTATCGGACTTAACAACTTTAGAGGAACGGTCCCATAAAGAAGTTAACCTCACTCCTGTTTCTGAGACACTGAGACACAACCCTGTTATACTGACTTAACTGGGATCAGAAAGGGGGTGTCTACACCACAGAATGCCCTCCGAGTGAGTGGTAGAGATGGCGCCTAATCTGACCAAGGAATAGCTATGGGAGCAAGTGGGGAAAGTGAAGGGGCAGCTCCATATTCGTCCTTACTGCAGCGTCTAACAGGCTTCCCACCTGTTTGGCAGTGACGGGAGTGAGCGCAGCTCAAACTGAACCTTACTGGAGGGTCGAAGATCTCGATAAAGAAATATAAGAAATGTTCAGTGGATGTCCCCATGATCATGAGAAAATAAATACTGAAAATGAATCACCCAGCTATGCCATGTCCGTCTCCCTACCACTTTGCCAGAAAGCCTTTCGTGATCTTTCCTTTACATCTGAACCACTGGAACAACAAAGTGCTGGAAGGAAAAAATACAATTAACATATGGGTAGTTTTGCAAATATTAGTGCGAAGATACATGTGGCTTCTCCTTTTGTTTTGACATTCAATAAACACACATAAAATGGGTGCCAAAAATAGCTCCATAGGGCACAAATTCAAATGAGTTGTGCAGAAAGAGGAACTATAAAACAGTTTCACTTGACATGGCATTTTAGCAGGCTTTTATTAGTCTCTTTTAAAGTCCTTGTGTTTTGCTCTTACATAAGGAGTAGTCATATCAGATTAATTACAAGCCATGGTCACTGAAGACAGATCAAAGTTCACCTAGTCTGTTACTCAGAAACCGTAAGTATCCCTAACTCAAAACTGTCACAATTATAGCAACTTTTGCTGTACCCACCTTTGTGTGTTTTGTTATAAAACATTTCTATAAAATGGGTATTTCCTTAGGATTTTCTGAAGCTGATGAAGTAATTTGTAGAAGCTGCTTTTAAATCCCCAGAGATTCTTGCAATAAAAGTATTGTAAGTTTTTTCCATAGTTTATTTTACTAGCTTGATATGTGCAGACCATATTGCTACATGCATATGTGTACCAGCTTAGTACTAGAGAGGTGGAATAACTTCACTCATGCTATTTAATTGGTGAGACCACTTTGATTTGACTCCGGGGTGGGGGGAGTGCAGGCTAAGAAACAAACGGCTGCATGGCTAGAAGTACCCTGTGGGAATCTGCATCTCCTTACAGACCTCGACTTTGTAGATGCTGTTAAATAACATGTCCTTTAAAAACCTGTAAAACTTTCTAATCGTTTTTGTTTTTCTCCACTTGGCAGATTTAAAGTGTGTGTTATTACTACTATTGTGACTTCTTCAAGAACTTAGTATTGGGGTGCCAACCTAAAGAGTTTCTGTGGAAGTCTTTGCTTCTTCTCAATTATGTTCTCACTCTGCTACAGCCCCCAGTAAACCTGCCGGGATTCAGCGCAATTCGCAGCTCAGTGGTGAGCAGCAGACAGAGCGGACCCTGAGTACTGGCTGGCTGCACACTGTGCTGTGGAATCTTACCTAAAGGTGGTTTTCTTCCTGGCTTTGTTTTCCTTCAGTTACTGAGCCTGGGAGAATGGATCAGAGCTTGAAGAAAGGGTATGGTTTTTTTCTGAAAAACATTTCTCGAAGCGTATCAGTGCTTTCCTTGCTGAAAACGTCTGTTAGGAGACACAAATTCAGCTTCTCATTGTTGGTTTCCTTAGTATCAGACATTGCTTATTATTTAACTAATGACTGGGAGAAATGGGCTTTGGCAACAGTCTGGCCACAAACTGGAGTGTTTGTGTGTGTGTGTGTGTGTGTGTGTGTGTGTGTGTGTGTGTACTGCCGAATTCATGACCTTGCATTTGCCAGGCAGGCACTTACACCACTGAGCTATATCTCCAGCTTTTTTAAAAATTTATTTTATTTATTTATTTTTTAATATTTGTTCTTTAGTGAGCTTGAGATGGAAGGATTGGAGGATGAAATATTGTCCCTCATTCTCTGCTGGCTAATCTGTCAACACCAAGAGTATCTGTATGCTTGTGTGTGTATGCACATATACAGCATGTATATGTACACATCTTTACTTCTGGACTTTAAAAAGCAACTTTTCTTCTTTTAAGGGTACAAAAAATACTTTTGAAAATATACCTTTGTAAATATATGAGAAGATTTTACTTGTACAATGATGAAGGTGAAAGAAAAGAGGGAATATCTTTAGAAATTTTATGAGAAAGGAAGGAGAGAGATAGAGAGGGAAGGAGAGACAGAGAATATTGATATAAAACTTAATGAAATTAGAGATAGCTGATAAGTATTCCAGGATGCCAGAGTGGACACCAGTGCACACCAATGATGTCTCATGTGAGATGCTGTGTCCGTCACTATGGAGCGTTTTTCAAGAAAATTTTGTTTCCTTACCTAAATATTTGAAGAAGCTACTGATCAACCTCTAGATATTTGTAATGAGTGTAAACATCTTTAACTATTATTTTATTACATCCATGAAAAGTATGTTCCCATGACCAGGTGTTTTGCGAACTTTAGACATGCGCTGCTCCAGTTATGGCCTGGCCTGGCCAGAAGTTCTCAAACCTGACTGCCTTGCTGCAGGTCACAACCAGAGTGAGAGTTTCAGAATTTCTTAGATCGTAATGGAGACCTACATGACGGGCTTTGCAACTGTAGGCTTAGACTGGGAAATGGTTCTGTTATGGTTTCTTCCAATGAACAATAAAGATATCAGTCAACTGTTTCCTAGATGCCTTCAATGGACATACATGAAGTCAAGATTACTACTTCTCCCTTTCAAATTATCTATTTCCAGGTAACTCAACCTGAAGTATTTTATTTCATTTTGATCAGAATTTGCTGAAGTCAGTATTTTTATTTGTAATATCAGATTAGGAAGTCAAGGGCCACTGAGGTGAGGAACATTACACTGTGACATGGATAAAGTCCATGATAAAGTCCTTTCAAATCCAGGTATGATCAGAGTTGAACGCCAAATCCCTTACCCTGGTGGTTTTTATTTCCCTACTTAATATTTTGGAGCAGCCAATATACTCTGCTGAAATAAGGATGTACCATTTAACTCACTAAAATATGTCCTAACTATAGATGATAATATATGTCCTAAGTTCCAAAAAAAAAATGTGCCCTAAGTATAGTTTATAAAATAAATAAAAGGAAAGTAATTTAAACTAAAAGTAATAATAGGCATATTGTTTATTTAAGCACTATTTATTTGATGTTTAAAAGACGACCATTCTGGAAGATATCTTGTCACAGCCACAGTTGACAGATAACTGCCCTTACAATCACTGAATGCACCAGCTACCCACATAGGCTTATGAATATGTCACACAGGCAACTTGTATATCAGGGGCAGCATTTCAGTCAAACTGAATTCTGTTTTTCAAAGCTGAAATTCTTAATATATTTATGAGAAAAGGATAATTTTTCCCTAGATTTACAATATAGTTGCAACCTGAAATTTTCGGTATGTTTAAACTTTGCAAAAGTTGCTTTGTGTGTAGGAGATGACCCTGGACTTTGGCACTTGCGAGCAGGCTTTTCACTTGCAGCTATTTGCAGCATGAGAGGGCACTGCCAGTGCTTTTCTGCTCTTCTAGGTATAAGACTCTATGTTAAAGCACAGAAAGATAAGATTCCAAAGTTGTGGCTCTCTAAACACCAAGAGAATCCCACCTCCTTCCCTCCCTGTCAACACTGTGAAAATGTAAACATCTCCGAGTAACTCACCAAATGAACTATAGGGAGGTCCTGTGCACAGTAGTATTAAGGATCCGTGTTTTGGGCATGTGATATAGCATTTAAAAGTCCAGGTATGCTATTACACACGTTTGGTCAAGGGGAATCTTCTCTGAAGCTTTTTGTATTTAAGGAATTTCTCATAGAGCCTAACTGTAAGAGAGGTAAAAGGCGAAATGATGGTTAAAATACGCTGCTCCTACTCCATTACTTTTCAGATAAGAACAGTGATAAACAAGTGTTGTTCTAGAAGACAAAAAGTCTGTCTTTTGAGATTGTCCTGTGACTCTTCAAAAATGTATATTATTGATCTCTTGTTGGCTGTGTACTTGCCCACAATGAAGCTAAAAGGAGGCTTTGCTCCAAGTCTTTTTATTTTAAAATACAGCGCAAGGTGAGACAATATCAGGTGTTTCCCTTCGCTTAGACTTTAATTCCCTCCTTTTTAGTCTGTCTTAAAAATTGACCCTCAGATAGGCCCAATCAATTTAAATTAAACTTCTGAAAACTGAAGGAGGTTGGTATTTATCCTTACCATCCTTTTCATCCTGATATATTGTTCACTTTTTAGTGACTATTTTTTAAAAATTTTAAGATATTTAGTTGACTTCATTCAGTCTCAAATTTTTGGCATATTTCTGAATTAGGAATTGTCAAGAAACATTGTTACATTGTGCATGACTGTGTGTTTTAACCTTTCTTTGAGAATTTCGGCTTCATTTGTAGAGAGAAAAAGCACTCCTGACTTTGTTAGCTTACAGAAGAAATTCGATTTGAACAGTTAGGAACAGGATACGTTCTGAATACAAGCAAAGGATATACAGAGCAGAGACTGTTTCCTAGATAACTACATTTCAAGACATGAGTTAAATGTTTGAAGGATGAGATCGAAGAAAATTTTCTCTACCTGGGGAAAATGTTGAAATAAATGTTTTCTGTTCCAACATCATAGCTCATCATGCCAATAGCACATAATTTTCACAGGTGGAAAATTGCCATTCTCTTCTTTTCACAGTCTAATATCCCTTTGAAAAAATAGTTTTTGGTTTAAAAAATGGTATTTTCCTCAGGTAAAGACACTACTTTCCAATTGATTGAAGCAATTTACCTCTTGCTTGGTTTAATTTAGGGAAAGTTTACATTGCCAGTGATTAGTAAATAGAACTTGTTAAATAAACAATATCTGTTACCATTGAGAAAAGTGTAAAATTGGACCAGGAAAAAAATAAGAAATCAATTATTTTTTTAGAAAGTAGAAGAGCGGTACTTTGTGCTAAGTCCTAAATATGTCCAAGTTTCTTGTATCCCAAAGTTCTCTTCAAAAGTACCAAATAAGAGAACCAACATGCTGTTAGGCTTTTAGCAGCTTCACGACAATGAAGGACAAAGACATGGATTTCTCAGTGGCGGTAATCTTGATAGGCTGAGGGGACAAATGTTGAGGGAGCAATTTTGTAATTAAGGAACATTTACCAGTTAGGGAGTTCTTGAAATGTCAGCAAATCCTTCAATACCCTGTCAAGGGATGGGAACTCAAGGTGTGGGTTGGAGTTAGTGATACTTCTACTGAATAAAATAAAGCAGAAATTATGAAGTTTAGAATTTGATGTGTATAAAATATTACAGTGCAGAAAAAATGAAGCGTAAGTTAATGATATGCAGGAAAAACGCCTCAGTGGTTTCCACCTTGGTGGCTCTTGCTTGCGGCTCCTGCTCACTCTGGGGAAAGGCACTGCCTCGTGGTAACCCCTCTGGAGAACTCTGCAGAAGCATTGCGGTGGTCAGGGCTGGGGTCCACAGTTGCGTGATCCTCGTCTCACGCAGCCCCAGCCGAGCTGCGACATCAGTCTCATGGGGAATTCTGAGCCAAGCTAGAGTGGGCCTTTCTAAACGCCTGACCCATAGAAACTGGCACAGAAGAAATGTTTATTGTTTTAAGTCACTCTTATTTTTTACACGGCAATGGATAACATACTAATAATATGCCTTTGATAGTCATTTTTATTTACAGAATTTTTCATTCTGACATATTGCAAATCCAGAGAATTCAACAGCTTCCTAATTCGTCCCCAAGATATCTGGGGAGGTAAAGGAAAGTTTTAATTTAATTTTTTCATAAGCTACAATTAACAGTGGCTGTGGCAGATTTTCTGATTTATATAGTATTACTATTTATGTTTTCTTCGGCTTTGTCCATAGCTTTTTCTGTGATTGATTTAGAGACATAATATCTATCATTCCTGTAATAGCTGAGTCATTGTTCTTGCACCCTGTAAAAGCTAAGAGGGGCCGGGATGGAAGTGGCAGTTAACTCCTGCGACAAGCACACCCCTGGACTCCGGTTCTGGTTTCATTACTTATCAGCGATGTGAACTTGAGAACGATGCTGTCAGCTCTGCGTCATCTCTTCTATGAAATAGGGTTAATAATAGTACATTCTTCTTACTGATTTGTAAATGTTTCAGCCGGTTGGTTTAACATTTCAAAATCAGACAATGTAATTTATCACACTAACAGACTGAAGGAAAAAATCATGCACTTCCCCTTAATGCATGCAGAAAAAGCATTTGATAAATGCCATATCAATTAACAGTTGAGGAAAACAAAACCCCAGAACTCATGCTAAACTAGAAACAGTACACAGGTAACATCTAGTTTGTATAAGAACATCAATAAAACATTTAAAACTCATATTTAATCCCAAAGTGTTGGAAAAAAACCTCAAAAAAAATTTAAAAAGCCAAGCATGGTAGCACATGCCTGTAATTCCAGCAGTTGGGAGGCTGAGGCAGGAGGATTGCTGCAAGCTCAAGACCAGCATGGGCTCCAAAGTGAGCTCAAAGCCAGCTTGAAAGGCATATTGAGACTGAGACTCTGTCTCAAAAAAAAAGTTTTCTATTTGATTTTGCAAACATTTTAAAAAATGAATTTGATTTTCTTACTTTGTCTTAATGGTTTATAGATACACAATTAATTTTTATTTTTATAGTTTATGAAAAGAAACTTCTTCATTGAATTTTCCAGTTCTACAAATTTATCTGTAATGTCTTATTTCTTGACCTGGGTGACATTATGTTTAAGCAGAAAGATAAAGAGATGATAAAGCCCATCATGGCTACTAAATTCTTGTTTTGAAGTGGTATACATTCCTTCAGCTCAATCAGACAAAACAAATAACCAATATTGATATCTACAGGGCAAGGAAGTATAATTATCCTAAGGAGAGAGAGACAGAGACCATTTGGAATAACTATATAATTCATTGCACAGAATTTACCTTGTGACATTTGTAAACAATGAGGAGAATCTTAACAAAATTGAATCATTTTATTTAAAATTTACACTGAAGATGGAGAATTTGTAAATGAATGTGATGCTTTTCATTAGGTTCTATTTGATTTTTTTTCATGAAATTCCCCTGCAGAGATTCATTTATTAAACAGAAACTTCTCTTTGACACTTTAATCCTTTGTATCCAAGTTATTCTGAATATTGAAAATTGTATCTTTCTGGAAAATCTGTAATAATTTAAGATAGTTGAATAATCATTTACAGTTTACTTTGATACTTCTATGTTTATTTTTGCATTGAAAAAGTTTGGAATTTGCAATTACCTGTTAGTGATTTTTGCTAAGTGGAAAGATACAAATGACAGCACAGTGAATTTTGTATTTTCCCATCATCAACATCTAGTACAAAGAGGGACTCATTTATTGAACAAAGTAAGATTTAATGACTAATTCAAGCCACATTGCTATCATTTGTTGGAACAAAGGCTGACTGCGGGCCCTCTGCCCAGAAGCCCTGTCTGCTTCCTACACTACTGCCCTCCAGCAGTACCTGCCTGTTTTCAGGTGGAGAAACTACAGCAACATGGAAGAATACCATAAATATCTGTGTTTTCTCTAAAACCCACCCACACTTGGAACATGCAGGCGTGTGAGCAGAGCCAGTACCAAGCATGGGTCACTGGGAAGGCACTGCGAGATGGCCCTGCCCCCGTGGTGCCATCAGTGTGCCCATTTGCTCCATATTGACATGCACATTTTTCAAAATTAACAAATTTAGACCCATTTAAGTGAAGAACAGATGTTTCAGAGAGGTATTAGAGAGGACTACTGAGGACTAAGAAAACCCAAGGTCTAAGAGAAAACAATTGCTAATACTTTCTAATTCTAGAAAGTTCGATCGAAACCGGTAGAGCAGTCGCCAAGGTAGAAAGATCTCTAGGGCTTTGTAAAGGGGTGACTTTGACTCGGACAGTCGCATTGGCCATGGCTTCAAAGAATCAACATTCATGTGTGCATTACTATCTTGAATAAATGAATATTACAGCTGAAAGATTTTTCTCAAGTTGTGTTCATGTCCTGCGTTCAAAAGAACATAATCGCCTTTTTTTTGTCAATGATGTATTAATGATAAGGTACTGTAGATTTCAGAATTGCTAAAAAATATATATATTTTTAATGTTTTCCACAAAAAATCTAAGTTAGTCAGGTAATGCATATATTAATTTGCTTAATATTTCTACAGTTTACGTGAGATTTAAATGTCACATATTACTCATAGATATTTATAATTATTGTTTAATTTAAGATAAATAATTTTTTAAAGACAAAGGAGCATAAGCACCACTTAGCAGAATAGAATATTTTCTCAGTGTCTTCTGTCCTGCATTTCCAACTTTCTGACCTGTTTCCCAGCCTTTATATTCTATCTTAGTTCTCCATCATCAGTCAGTGAATAACCATTTTTCTAATCTGCTTAGGGAGATCTAGGAGCTTGAGTGATAGAAACATTAATAATAAATTCTGCTTTTATCTTTCTGGGTAACAATCTAGTTATGTAGGCTAACACACAAACTGGTTTTATACTATTGAGACGAATAGAAGCACATGTTTCTGAAAACAGCTGTGAGTCATATTATGAATGCATAAATAATTGAATCAATATCCTTTTATTGGAAACTAGTACATGAAACACAAAATAGAAGCTATACTTAAAGAGAAAATTCAATGCAAAATTGAATAAATTACACAATATTGTGAAACATAATATTATTTATAAATAGCTGCTACATAATATATGAGACATATAGTGCATGTATTATAAGGTTAATAAAGCATATGTAAGCTTTTTACTAAATGGGTGATGTGTATGTACATACTGTGAGTTTTTTTAGAGGCAGAAATCTGAGCTGCTCTAAGTGGCAGATTCCATGAAGGACAAAAGGACATGAGATATTCCTTGAACAAAGAGCTAGTGTTCAGTAATTAGCAAGGTGCTGAAATAAACACTGTAAGATATCTGGGTAATGACAGTACACAAAATAAAAGAATAGTCTAGTTATTGGGAGAGTTAATCATGTGCTTTCAAAGTGGAGTTTTAAGTCTGTTTTTCAAGGAAAGAGAACAGGCTATGAAGTTGGTAAGAGATGCCTTAAGAATGAGGTGCAGAAAACCATGTGTTGTTCCCTGGCATTTTAATGTTTTGTTTTGTTTGTTTTTGAGAAAGAACTGTAGTTATATCTTTTTTCAAATGTCTTCATCCTAGACTAGAGATAAACACTGAAAATAAGCCAACTAAAGAGGAACCAGTAAGGAGAGGGTATAGGCGGCTGGCCCCGAGGAAACCTTTTCCTGGGTCTCCTATGCCTTTTCCCTTCCACTTTCACGCTTTGAAACTGTTATGATAAATTCTTCATTCTTTCCAAACCATAGTTATCTAACAATCAGCTATCATACTGGGGAAATTCAGAAGAGCACTTTGCTGCTAAGATCTGTCACTGTTCCCTTAGCTCCTACATTAACTTCATGGCAGTGCCTTTAGCAGCGTCAGACTCACCCTGGAAATGCAGGCCCAGTGGCACAGAGAGCTGTCCTAATGAAGTGGAGGGGACCTACATCCACTTCTATAAGGTTTCCCAAGCTTCCACTGTTTTTATTTTAATCAGAGATTCTATAAACTCCACATGCTATTATTCCTGACAGTATTTGAAATGCAGTTCCTCACTATTGACCATATCTCCAGGTTTCATTCACCTCGTTAAGAGATATTCATCATTAAATCACATATTTAACATGTTCCACCTTTCTGTCCAGTGCTGCTCAGTGCAAATTACCAATATTTTGCTTGTGATGTCGGAGTATCCTTCTTCTGAAGAGTCTGGGTGTTTGTATATATAGCAGGCCCTTTGGCATCACAATTACACTGAAAGCATTTGGTCTGATTCAGACAGAATGACTTCTGTATGCTATAGGATGCTGAGAAGGATATCACGACTTCCAGCCCAGCCTGGGAGAAGTTAGTCATTTACTGAGACCCTGTCTCAAGCAAGCGTGCAAACAAAAATAGGTGGGTAAAGCCTGGGGATGTGGCGTACTGCGAAGGCCCTAAGTTTACTACACAAAAAAAAAAAAAAAGAAAAAAAGCACAAATTTGATTTTGCTTTGAAACACTTTGTGTTGACCAATAAGGCCTCATGATGTAGGTATAAATCACTGATGAAATTTTGTGGCATTTTATATCACTCTGATGCCATTTGGCTGCATAGTTTTGATATAGACTGGTTAATTTCTATGAAGATCAGAAAAAATGAGCGTAATGAGTTCTGGACATAGTACGTTCTGAGAGCTAGTGTTGCTGCCAGAAAAATAACGTAAAACACAATCTCACAAGCTTAGGTCTTTGAACAAAAAAACAATGAATCACTCCTTTATTCTTGAGTTACCTAAGCAGTTACTAAGAGGTTTGTGAAGTACTTCAATCTAAAGTATTGATTACCAATAAATTACTTTAATAATCAATATTCAATACATGATTAAGATGGTAAAGTAGATATAATACATTTTGCTCCTATGGAACACAAATGAGAAAAAAAATAAAGTTCCTGTCTTTAAGGAGCTTAAAATCATTCAATTAAAAGCAATGCAAATAAAATACTGGTTGATTGTTTCAAAAGTTGTATGCTGGGCATGAAACAGCAGTATAAATCAGGTAAAACTCTATTTCACAGAGATTACATCCTTTTAGGGAACTTAGACAGTAAGTACCTACACAAATAAATAAGCCAGATTTTTTGCATACTGAGAAGCACTATAAAGAAAGTAAAAGAGATCAGAGATGATCTCTTAACAGAGGTGATATTCATGCGAGCTTTGTAAAAAATCTGAAGATAATCTGTTTCTATAGGTACAAACAAAATGCATCTGGAAGCAAGAACAAATAGCTCAGGGAGTACTAAGTAATCCGCGGGGGCTGCAGATCAGCAGACAAGGGGGTGTTGGTAGAGGATGGGGTCGAAAAGGTGGGTAGCTCCATTTCATGAATGGCCTGTGATTTCTGGTAAGGAATTTTACCTGGTTATCATAGTAAGTCATAGAGGTTTTTCAGTAAGCTATGATATGATATGCACAAATAATTATAATATAAATAAGAGGATGCTATCTGTGCAAAATGGACAACTAAAGATCTATAATTATGGAATGTAGGACAATTATTTTTTTGCAAGGAAATAGGAATGATTTTATGGAGAAGTTCGTCTTTGAGCTGAGTCTTAAAGTATGTGTTCAACTTTCCATGCTGAGAGAAAGGTGTTAACAAAGCTCTCAGGCAAGAAATCATAAGATGTTGACAGTTGCTTCTTTTACAGACACGTTCACTTATCAAAAAGGGAAAACACTTTGGCCTAAAGAGACGGTTGCTAGATGTGAAACTGTTGGTGCCTACCACAGACTGCAGTGCTCAGGTGAGGTAGGGCTGAGTGGGAGGAGAGTGTGGACTCTTCCTCCAGCCAGGATGTAAGGCAGCTGTTTTCTCTCTCACCCTGGCAGCTGACTCTCTTGTTGTGCTTTGACTTTTGAGGGACAATGGATGCAGCAAATGTCAGGGTAAAGGTGTTATGTTTCAGGATTTGCTAAGGTCACGGAGAAATGTTGGTGCATCTTTGAGTGGAAGGTATTCTCCCTGGTGAATATGAATGGGTTGACCTCTGTGGCCCCGTGTGTTTCTGTTCAAGTGATTATGCAGCCCTGCAGTCTGCATGGAAAAAGGCGAGCCAACGCTTAAGAAAATGAACTGAAAAGCTAGCTCTTGACTTCAGGTTACACTAACTACTCAGTGGTAACTGAAGCCAAGTTTTGTGATTCTGTCTGGAAAGGCATGGGATGCTCCGTGCTGCTAATGCAAACTGTAATGAGCAATCCTGGAGTTTTCATTCTGACCTGAGTATTTTCACCTTCAGAGTAAGAAAGAAGCAAGGTTCTGGCGATAAGCCAAAACGGAGAGGAAGTTTAGCTGGTGTAACTAGGAAGGGGGAAAGGAGGTGGTATTCTGGTAGTGGAAATAATAAGTACTATAAAAGGTTCTGGAGATGGATGAGAACACAGAGCAGTCAATAAATTTCAAGTTGCTCACTATAGCTGTGGAGACGGTACGGAAGATATCGCTACAGCAGGGGGAAGTTTATGACGAGTTTCAAACACCGTGTCACACAATTTGAGCTTTCTGTGGAGAATGACGAGCCAATAAATGGCTCAAACCAGAGGACTGGCAGCTTCAGACATTGAATTGTAGGTGAAATGAAAGAGACTTATGTAGGACAGAGCCATAGTCTGTGACAGCTGGAATAGGACTGTGACCAGTAAGGCATAATAAAAGTGTTTAGAGCCTCTTACATTCCTGCATATGGGCATGGAGGTGTCCTAGCTTCTGATATGACAAATATGATAGTTTTTAAGGGACAGATAGAAATGTAAAACCTTGCTTTCCTACTGAACCTTTTTAAAAAATAAGTTATATGACTATAATATCTGCTCTATAGGAACAAAAGATTCAATCGTGTCCTTATTATTTCAAATGGTAGAAAAAAAAATCTATGGCTTTCCATTGGTTCACAATGCATATTGTTTTCCTGGAGAAAGCAGTGTCAGAAGAGGGGCCACTCCCCGCTGTTTACTGATCCTTCCAGGGAAGGAGAAATGATAAAATGCTCTGACCTTTTTAGTGTTATTGCATTTCTCTGGCATTTTGATGCAATGAAGTTCACTACTTCTCTTTCTCCAGTAGCAGCAGTGTTCTAAATTCAGATCAAGCTTCCTAATTAAAAGATCATGAGCCAGGACAGAAAAAGCAAATGGTCACCTGGAAAGCAGGAGTTAGAAAAACATTCATCTTTCATGCAGTGGGGCCTGTACACCCCCTGGAGGGCCACTGCAAGACTCTGAAATTAATATTGGTTCACAAATAGAGTGAATGTCAGGAAGAATCTATTTTTCACTAATAATTCTTTAAGTAATGAAGTGGAGGATAATTTTTATGATAACAAAGGAGATGAAAAGCTTAAACAGTTAATTGATTGATGAAAATATAAGATGGATGCGAGTACCTTGTGTCTGAGAGAGATGTGGGGAAGATACTATCAGTTTTGGTTCTAATGAAGGTATAATGCTGATATTTATTCTTATTCCCTAAATAAGATTTCAAGTGATTCTCTATAGTCCTGAATATGGAAATTATTGCAGCCTTGATTGTCTTGTATAGCTCTTTTGGTAAATGACACAGGTGAAGACACCAACAAGCATATCTAAAGTAAGACATGGTTTGACAGTCAAGAAAAACTTTGATCATGTGACAAACAATTTCAAGCCAAGACTCATAAAGAGAGATAAAGAAGGTCACTACATCCTGGTAAAGGGAACAATCCAAGGGGAAGAGAGAACAATCATAAATACATTTGCAACAAATATTAGTGTACCCAGGTATATGAAACAATCATTAATGGGCGTGAAAAATCAAATAAGCCTTAATATAATTGTATTGGGAGACCTTAATACCCTGCTGTGACAAAAAGACAGATCAACTAGACAAAAAATCAATATGAAATATTAGAACTAAATCAAATTTTTGAACAAATGGACTTAGTAGATGTCTATAGAGTGTTCCACCTCACAACATCAGAATACACATTCTTCTCAGTTTCACACAGGACATTCTCCAAAATAGACCATATACTGGTTCATAGAACATGCTTAAGTAAATATGAAGGAACTGAAATTATCCCACCCACACTATCAGACCACAGTGCAATGAAATTGGAAATCCATGCCAAAGGAAACCACAAGACCTTCATCAACACATAGAAATTAAATAGCACCTTACTGAACAACCAATGGGTCACAGATGAAATTAAAGAAGAAATTAGACAGTTGTTACAGTTGAATGATAATGGCAAAACAATATTCTGGAACTTGTGGGATACAGTGAAAGCAGTCTTAAGAGGGAAATTATAACAGTAAATACATCACAAAAACAGAGCAAGTGCCTATAAACAACTTAATGTTGAACCTCAAACTTCTAGAAAAAGAAGAGCACGCAAAGCCAAAACTCAAATGAGGGAGAAAATTATAAGTCTCAGAGCAGAAATTAACACACTGGAGACAAAAAATACAAAGAATCAATGAAGAGAAGAGTTGGTTCTTTGAAAGATTAAATAAAATTGACAAATCTTTGGCCAACCTTAAAAAAGAAAGGAAAGAAAAGAATCAGATCCATGCAATTAGGAATGAAAATGGTGAAATTAAAACAGACCCTGTAAAAATCCAGAGAATCATCTACACCTACTCTGAAAACTTGTATTCTAATAAAATGGAATTATAGAAGAAATGGACAGATTCCTAGATACATATCAATTACCAAAGCTGAATCAAGAAGATAAAAAATCTTAAATAACCCAATATCAATAAATGAAATTAAATATATAATTAAAAACCTATCAAGAAAGAAAATCCCAAGACCTGATAGATTCATTGCTGAATTCTATAAGAAATTTAATGAAGACCTAACATCACTAATTCTCAAATTCCTTAATGAAATTGAAAGGGAAGCAATACTAGTAAGTTCATTCCTGGAAGCAAGTATTACTCTGATTTCAAAACCAGAGAAGGACCCAACTAAAAAAGAGAATTGTGGCCAATCTCCCTAATAAACATTGATACAAAAATCCTTAGTAAGATACTGGCAAGCAGACTGCAGCTAATCATCAAAAATGTTATACACCGTGATCAAGTGGGATTCATCTCAGGGATGCAAGGATGGTTCAATATGTGTAAACCCATAAATGTAAAATATTATATTAACAGAACCAAGGACAAAATTAGTATGATCATTTCAAAAGATGCAGAAAAAGCTTTTGACAAAGTCCATCACCCATTCATGATAAAAACACTACAGAAAATTGGAATAGAAGGTCTTTATCTCAATCTGATAAAAGCTACCTATGACAAACCAACAGCCAACATCATACTAAATGGACAAAAACTGAAAGTTTTCACTCTAAAACAAGACAAGGAACAAGACAAGGATATCCACTGCCTCCACTCTTATTCAACATAGTTCTGGAAACTTTAGCTAGAGCAATTAGACAAGAGAAAAAAATCAAAGGAATAAAGATAGGAAAGGGAGAAGTTAAATTACCATTATTTGCAGATGACATGATACTTTACTTAGAAGACCCCCAAAACTCCACCAACAGACTTCTAGATTTAATAAGCAAATTCAGTAATGTAGCTGATTACAAAGTCAACACTCAAAAATCAGTAGCCTTTTTGTACAAATAACAAATTAACTGAGAGAAAAATCAGAGAACTAATAGCTTTTACAATAGCACCCCAAAAATGAAATATCTAGAAATTAATCTAACAAAAGATGTAAAAGACCTCTACATTGAAAACTATAGTACTCTGAAAAAGGAAATTGAAGAGGATATTAGAAAATGTAGAGATATCCCATGCTCTTGGAAGACTCAATATAGTGAAAATGGCCATATTTCCAAAACTGTTAAACAGATTTCATGCAATCCCAATCAAAATCCCAATAGCATATCTTAACAAAACTAGAGAAAACAATCCTGTAATTCATCTGGATTCGTAAGAGACCTAGAATAGCAAAGGGGAGCCTGGGCAAAAAAGACAAGACAGGGGGCATTATAATCCCTGACTTGAAATTATACTATAAAGCTACTGTGATTAAAAAAAAAGTGCAGTACTGTCAAACAAAAAGACCTAAAGATCAGTGGAATAGATTAAAAGTTGCAAAAATAACTGCAGACCCACTAAGCTGCCTAATCTTTGACAAAGGTGACAAACACATTCTCTGGAAGAAAGATAGTCTCTTTAATAAATGACGTTGGCAAAATTGGCTTTCCACATGCCAAAGATTAAAACTGGGCCCATAGCTTTTATCACCTACTAAGCTAAAATCAGAATGGATATAAGATTAAGACAGAAACATTAAATCTGCTGGGAGATAGAGTAGGTAAAACTCTTAAAGACATTGGTGTAGGCAAAGACTTTATGAATAAAACCCAATTGCACAGTACTTATCACATAGAATCAGCAAATGGAATCTTATCCTACTGAAAAGCTTTTGCACAGCAAGAGAAACCACCAACAGAGTGAAGAGTCAACCCACTATGTGGGAGAAAATGTTTGCCAGCTATTCCTCAGATAAAAGATTGCTATCAAGAATGCATAAAGAACTCAAAAAATAAGTCTCCCAATTTTAAACACCCAATCCAAAAATAGGCATCTGAGATCAACACACACTTCTCAGATGAAGAAGTACAAACAACACATAAATGTGCAAAAAATTTTAATAGCACTGGTCATTTGAGAGATGCAAATTAAAATAACACTGAGGTTATCTCACCCCAGAAAGAATGGCCAATATTAAGAAATCAAGCAATAACAAATGCTGGAGGGGTTGTGGGGAAAAAAGAATCCCTCTCCATTGCTGGAGGGAATGCAGACTGGTGCGATCACTGTGGAAATCAGTGTGGAGATTCCTCAAAAAACTAGAATTACAGGTCCCATTTGACCCAGCTATTTCCCCTTCTGGATACCTTCCTAAAAGAATTAAAAACATCATATCGGTGCAACTACTGTGGAAAGCAGTGTGGAGATTCCTCAAAAAACTAGAATTGCAGGTCCCATTCAACCCAACTATTTCCCCTTCTGGGTATCTTCCCAAAAGAATTAAAAACATCATACCATAGTGATATATGTGCACCTATGTTTATAATAGCACAGTTTATAATAACCAGATCTTGGAAATAATCTAAATGCCCATCAACTGAGGAATGGATAAAAAAGATGTAATATTTCTTTTTATTTTAAAGAGGGTAAAATTAAACACAACAAAGCAGAACAAAACAGAACACAAAAAAGCAATGTAAGAGACATAAATTTGAAAGCAAGACCATCAGAGATCTATCATACTCTTTCTTGTTTTTTTCCAAATAGTTGTCCATATCTTCACATACAGAGAATTCACATGAAATAACATAGTATAGAACTGACCTGAACAGGCTGAGGAAGGTATTTTAGGTCTTCAAGACCAGACAATAGAGAAGTCAACAATGGTTGTCACAGTGTCTCTCACTCTCTTCAAAATAGCTGTCCATACCTTCACTTACGTTGAAATTAAACAAAACAAAACAGGCTAAAATCACTCTGAACAAAGAATAATAGTACTGCTGGATTTCGTATCATGATGCTACGGAATCAGCGCTGGGTTCCGTATGTCTCTTTTTCTTCAAAGTTGTTGTTCATTTCATCTTGCATTATATAATCAATTCTTACAAACTGTTAATAGGTTCAATGCATCATGAGTCTCTACATGTATTTCTATCCTTTCTGTATTACAGGGAAAAGCAAAACATAGCAAGACAAAACAAAACAAATTCCCATAAAAACATGAAACAAAAAAGTCAAATATAACCACAGTAAAAGGTGTTCTACAATGGTTACTGTGTTGTCTTTTTTATCTTTAATATAATTGTCCATATCATCAGGCATAATTAAATATAGCAGTATAATGGAATATAGCAGTACATAACAATATTAATAAAAGCAAAACATTGTAGACAGTACAAAACTTAAAAAGCAAGTAATAATCAAACCAGAGTGGGTATCCTAGTGAATTTGCCATCTTCAGTGCAGTTGCCTATACTCTCAAACTTGATAATACCAATCATAACAGTTTGAATAAAATCTGTCAATACAAAACAGCAATCTAACAAACCAGATTCAATTAAGATCAATCATGGTAAAACAGTGTAAGTTATACAGGGCTTTAGATTAAGTTAATAGGAAATTAAGGATGTTTACCATATTATATCCTGCCATTTTCGGGATAGCTGTCTGTGCTCTCAAATCTGTATAAGTAGACAAACTGGAACAGAATATAGTCCATCTAAACAGAGCAGTGTGAGTAATGTGGGTTTTAAATCCTTATACACTATTAACAATATCTTCTGCCTTCTTTTTTTTAGACTATTTCTCCCTTTTACTTCCACAGGGTGCTGCACATTTTGGGTCCCACCAACTCCCTCAGTTTTTAGACTGGAGGGGGCAACCTGCTGTTTACTTAAGTGGTTCCGAAACTTCTCACTCCTGGACTTGATCTCAGGTTGTATTCCTTTACCTACAAAACACTCAAGGTTTCCTTCATTATAGCTGAGTAGTTCTCTCCTGCACATAAGTATCCTGTCTTTCCAACTGCAGGTGCTGGTCGAGTTGCCCCTATTTCTCTCTGGTTCCCTATCACATAGAGCATTGTTTTCATATTTCATTTTTGGTCCATAAACCCTCTTTCAGGTTGATTATACTTCCTATACAGACCCTATCTCTTGATCTACTCTGCTTGTGTTTCTTTTCTTTTCTTTTTTTAGTGTATCTTTTCTTTTCTTTTTTTAGTGTATCAAGGCCATCTATGTTAGAGATTATTAGCCAACCTTCTCTGCCTCATTTCTGCTATGCTATTTTTCTGCTATTGGTTGTCTACTTTTCTCCTTCATTCTACTGCCTGTCCCATTCATTGAGGCCTCTCTGCCACTGTTCCTGAAATCCTGATATTTTTTTCTCTTTCTCTAGAATGTCCTTCAGTATTCTCTGTAGGGTTGGATTGGTGATCACAAATTCCCCCAGTTTCTCTTTGTCATGGAAGCATCTTGTTTCTCCATTAATTTCTAGTGACAGTTTTTCAGGGTACACCAATCTGGGCTGGAGGCTATTTTCTTTCAAGGCTTGGAATACTTTGTTCCAAGTTCTTCTTCATTTGATGTTCTGTGTTGAGAAGTCTGCCATGATTTTGATTGGTTTTCCTTTATAGGTGATCTGTTTCTTTTCTCTGATGGCTTTTAATATTCTATTCTTATATTGAATTTCTGGTATCTTGATTATTATATGTCTGGATGTAGCTCTGTTTTGGTTGTAGGTGGCTAGAGTTCTCTATGCCTCATACATCTGAATATCATTTTCTTTTCCTATGCTTGGGAAGTTTTCCTTAATTATTTCTGTGAATAGCCTTTGTAATTCCTTTGTTTTTACCCCTGCTTCTTCACTCACATTTCTTATTCTTAAGTTATAGATTCTCTTGTCATCTTCTAGCCTTTGTATTGTTACTGCCTGTTTCCTTGTTATTTTTAAGAGATCTTTCCTTTCATGATCACACATTGCAAACCTGTCTTCAAGTTTTGATAGTCTATCCTTAGTTTATTTTAAGGAGTTTTGCCAGCTTTCAATGGAGTTTTTAATTTCCTGTAATTTCTTTGAATCTGTGTTGTGTATTCTAGGTTTTCTTTATATTCTTTATCAAATGTTTCTCCCCTTTTTTTGTGTTCCTCCTTTCTTCTGTCTGTGTCTTCTTGAGAGATGCTTAGCATTTCTTTTATTAATCTACTTATATCTTGCTTTACTTGATTTAATATTTCAGTTTTGAGCTCTTCTATGAGGTTCTGGAGATATCTCTTTATGTCCATGGATGCCTTGTCTGATGTTGCATGTTTGCTGCCCTCATTCTCTTTTGTATTTACCTCTCCTGGATCAATGATCTCAGGGTTGGGGCCTGGGGGCCTTTTCTTGTTTCTTTCTCTTTTCATGTTTTTGGTTTCTTCCATACAGGTATATAGTGGAGGTCTCAGCCCCTTTCCTTGTTGGTTATGGTTCTTCTGAAATGCGCTGGCTAGGGATTTCTGTCCTCTCCAGTTTGCTCTTGGTCATTGAGGTATAAGCAGGGGCTGTGTATGCTGACTCCTCCTTACCAGGCCAGTCAACCTTCGAAGGCCTTCACTACATTAGTGTGTGCTGTGTGTAGGAAATCAATTTGGGATGACTTATTGGGTCCTGGCCAAGGACATTACCAAGGCCAAGCAGATCCCACAAATTTGCCCTGGGAAGGGAGCAACCTATTTGTCCCTATTTCAAGCCTGTCCTGCCTGATTCCAACATGTCATCCAGTTGTTCGCCCCTTTCCTGTGGGTAGGGGTCTTATTCCCAGCACTCACTGCAGGTTAATGCAGGTTCCTCTCTGGCTCTGTTCTCTGTTGGGCTTGCCAACCTCTGTCTTCAGTGTGACCAGCTAGTTGCAGTGGCACAATTTTGGGTGGCTCCAGAGGGTCACACTTGCATGAATTTGGGCCACTCTGGCCAGTTGAATTCAAGCAGCTCAAGAGTGGCTGCTAATCTTAGCTTCTCCAATGGTAGTCCCAGGACTGTGTGTTTGACCAGCTCTTTTGCCTTTAGTTTCTTCCTGGGTGGAGAGGATCCATCTCCCTCTGTCTGGACCTCTCCAGGATGATTTATTCTGGCATAAGTTGTCTCTCTCAGGGAGGTTCTGTATCCTGCTGCTTATCAATCCGCCATCTTTTCCAGCTCTGATCTTCTGGCCTTCTCAGTCCAGTGATCTCGGTGGAAGACCCCCAAATGATATAGGGGAATGAAACTCCCGACCTACTCTGTCCGCGAGTTCGTGTTTTCTTGCAGTGTATCCACTAGCCCAGTACTAACTCCGGAAATGATGTCATTGAGTAGCCAGTCCTCATTTGAGGAGCCAGTCCAGCACAGGCAGGAGACTTTACCACGCCAAGGGCTCTCCTTCTTGAACAACTTGTATTACCAATGTAAAGATGATTTAAATTGTACAGGAGAAAGCCAGGTGTGGAGTGACAGAAATGCAACCTAAGAACTTTCAAGATGTAATATTTCTATACAGTGCAGTACGACTTGGCCATAAAGAATGATACACTAGACATTTTTATAGATAAATGGATGCACCTTGACAACATACCTATTAGTGAAATAAATGTCATGCATGTATAAACATTGTATTGTTTCACTAGTGTGACAAGCTGAAAGAAAAAAAATGTATTTTCTTCCCAGAAAGAATGACTTCAGTCAAAGCAATGACTTGGGCCACACCATTCTTTACTTTAACTAACCCACTGTGAGCCTTTTTGGTTCACTTTTGGATGTCTTAAGAAATTTTTGATGTGCTATAAAGTTTGGGTTTTTTGCATGTGGATATACAGGTGTTCCCGTATATTTACTGAAAATACAATCCTTTCTTCATTTAATTGCTTTTGCATATTTGCCAGAAATCAATTGTCTGTTATGTGGGTATCTATTTGCTTCATTTTGGTTTGTCTATTTTGATATCAATGTCATTTTGTCATGACTGGTGTAACCTTGTGGTAAGTAGTGGGATTGGGCAGGGTTGAAGCTCTAATTTTGTTCCATTATCAAAGTTGTTTAGACTATTCTGAGTCATTTGTATTTCTACAAAAATGTAAGAATCAAAATAAGGAGAATCAAGATAAGGAATTGTGTTTTCTGATCTCTATAATTTTCTATTTGTTTTTGGTTTTATTGAGTCTTTTATTTTTAATTTCTTATGGAAAGATATGAGGATGTTTCATAACTTTCTTCTTTCCTAATGAATGTACTTGGTGTTAAAAAATAATACAAAAATACAAGTCAATGGTAAGAAATCTTGAGCTTTAGGAAGCTATAGTTCTATCAATTATGTTGCTTTATAAGTCGGGAGAACTGGGGAAAGCGTGAGAGGCTGTCTTTCTGCTTCCTGCCGGACGGGTTTCCATGGGAAAACTGTGCCTGCATTCCAGAATTCTGCCTGCGCGGCGGACACCCTCAGGAGTATTGTGTCACTGCAGACAGGACTGGCTCGGAGCTCCTGGCTTGTGTCCTGGATCTCTATTGGGTGTCTGTAGAGGTGACTGTTTTTGCTCCTGATATTTCTGATGTGGACTAAATGAATCAAGTGAGGATATTCAGTTGAAAGTTCTTTCCACTTAAAACTAATTCAAAACACACAGCCATACCAGCTGCCTCTTTTACAGGGGTTATCTTCTTTGCTAAATCCCTGTGACTTTTTATTTCTTAGCCCAGAAAAAAGAGGTGGCAGAGCCCCCTTGTGCTCACATTTCCCAGATAAGAAGATTTATCAAGCCCAGATTTCAAAATGCAGGAAGTCTCTGGGACGACTCATGAGATTTCCAACATCAAGATCCATCCAAAGAGAGGAGATGATTAAGCTGGCTGTATTAGCTCCTCTCCACATCCTTACAATAAAGGCTACTTTTATTAAAAAAAAAAAAAAAGATCCACCGAAAGAATTCTCTGTGAATGTTCTTTTGTAAGGAAAACTAAACTTCTACAACATAGGTCCCTAACTTTCTAACATCCAGCACATTTCCTGACATACTTGATTGTCACTAACTACACACGGATCATTAAAGAAACTGGGAAGAAATTCATTCTAACATGCAGGAGGAAACATTTAGTTCTGGTCATATGTAATCTTTATAAATAACCACTCTCTGTTGATATATTTTTTCTTTATTAGCTTTAAGTAGTTATCAAGAAAGTAAATGAACTTGTTATTGTAAACCCAAATAATGAGTTCAGTTATCCAAGTATTGTAGTCCTCTTTCTAGTTTTCCTCACAATCCAAAAGGTTGTATTTCTAATCCCACTGAGACGTCATTGGAATCTCAGCAAGTTAATTGCAATCTACCACCACCAATGCAACCCTCGGTGAGAGTGAAGACAGCAAGACATATTCCAAGTTAAGGGCAGCCAAGGGGTCCTAAGTCCAATCCTTCTGAGGACATGCGGACTAAGGCCTCGATCTCAGGCCTCCCCCAGAATTTATTGTCTTGGGAAGAAGCGGGGAGACTCAGGGATGAGTGACAGTGAGGATGGCGGGATCACTTGAGCTGGGGACCAGGGGAGAGAAGGCACCTCTGTAAACTGCAGAGATAAAGACATGCAGAACGATCAATTCACACAATCTAATTAAGGTATCAATGGAATTGTTTTGGGAGGCTGTCACTTTAGTTTTTGATATGTAAACTCTTGTGCCCTGGGGAATCACAGCCTCTTTACCTTGAGGCTCACACCCAATTGACATTCCCAGAGCTGACTGGCTCTAAATATCCCTCTGTGCTCTTATAGGGTACAGAGAACACTATGTGAGGAAACAGGACTGTCTGTTGGCTTTAGAATTTACATACCAGCACCTCAGCTAGCCTTACCTGCAATGCTTAGAGCCAGCTGAAGACAGAAGGAAATGGCCCGGCCAGCTTTTTACATATCAGTATAAGGAAATGAGTCTCCCAATAATCAAAGTCACAGTCATTGTTTTGGATTCAAAGGGAGTCACTGGAGTTGTCTCCCACTCTAGTGAAGGTATTTACATAAGGAAGGGACTGATCTTTGAAAATGTTCTCCTTTGCACCTAAAACACTGAGTAAAAGTATGTCAGTGGGTGTATTTTCAAAACTAACCTTAAATTATATCCTATCCTGGTACCTCTGAACATCAGTGATTGGATGTACCAGGATAAAGAGAAAAGCATAAATGGCATGAGAATTTAGATCAGCTAGAAATGCATGTAGGGTTAGGGAAGCCACGGAGAACCCAAACATGACGGCATATGTAAACAAGTTTAATCTTTATTATGACATGTTACTTTCATGCAGGAAATGGTTGCAGTTGATTCAGGTTGTGTTGGGCGCATTTTGAGGATTCTCTTGCCCTCTCTTCACCTCAGACGACCACTGCTTACATTAATTTGTGAGACCTTCCATGCCAAACTACCACATACTGTTGTCTTAAACTTCAAATATTTAATTTTTCAGAATTATGAAGGCCATCAGTCTATGATAAAGATGTCAGCAAAACTAATTTCTTCTAAGGTGTCTTTCCCTGCCGTGAAGTCAGCCATTGCCATCTGGTATCTTCATAGTATCTTTTCTCTGTCTATGTCTGTCTAGGTCCTAATCCCTTCTTATAAGGACACCAGCCATATTTATTAGGGTTTAATCCAATAATATTATTTTACTTTGCATCAGTAATGGCTCTCTAAATGTAGCCAGATTCTGAGGTTCTGCAGGTTAGTAATTCATCATAAAGGTTTTAAGGAACCATGATTCGTCCCATAATTGTCCCAAAACTACAACAGATATGATGGCATTCAGGGAAAGATGAGGGACCAGCCAGCTTGGTGCTCCTTGAGAGAAGCCCCACTCACTAGCAGGATCACAGACCAAAAAGGAACACATGATTGTGTCTAGATGCAGGAACCCCGGGAAGGTGGCAGAATAGATTTTTTGTGATTGCTTTAGCTCAATCAGCATCCACTGTTTGGGGTGAGCACTTCATCTGCATGAATACAATCCAGTGTTAGCAGACAAGAAGGCAGCAGGATGCATATTGTGTGTATAAATCAGGAAATCTGTTTCAGGGATGAAAATGATATACAGACATAGAGAAGGAGGAAAGATCTTGCTTTGTGAAGTTGTTGATCTCAGCCTGTTCATGGGAGGGAAGCAAGGATATAGGCAGTAATAGCCACAGTCGTAAAGAGGCAGTGGTGTTCTGTGGTTTCCTGTACCATCTGCCGTGTCACCCTCCGCTTGTCTGTGCTGTGTGTCAGCAGAATGTTTCCATGTCTGCTGGCCACACCTTGCTCTCAGAAGAGCATCTGCTCTCAGCATCAACTCCCTGTGGTATCCAGTGTGAATAATTTTAAGTCATTGAAATTCCTTTCTGAAGAAGATTTCCATTTTAAGCTTTCTGTTATAATGAAAGGCTTTGCTCACAATTCAAGGGATTTCAGGCACTGGTGCACAAATAAGGGAGTTTCAGGGTCAAAGCAGCCATTTCAGTGCCCTAGAAATCACGCTGATTCAGTGGCTGAGTTTGTGGGTGGTTGCCTACTGTGTTTATTTTGAAGGTCAGCAATGCATAGTGGCTCAAATGAGGATGGTCATGGAATATTAAATCTAGATCCTGTTGTTGTATTAGTTTTCTGTGCCATGAATTGAACAGTTTGAAATAACAGTAAGTTGTCGCCCTGTGTTACAGGCTTGCCTGGGTTCTTTGCTCAGGTTCTCACAAGGCTGAAATCAGCATGTTGGGCAGGCTGCACCGTGGTTGTAGAAAGAACTAATTTCCTTGATTGTAGGACTGAGATTCCCATTTTCTTGGTGTCTATTGCCAGGGAATATGCTGAGATATTATAGGACACTCTCAGGAATTTGGCACAGGATTCTTCCATCTTCCAGCCATTTGTGAATCTCCCCATGTGTTGTAGTTTAAATCAAAATGTCTCCTAAATCCTCATGTGCTCCTAGACTAGGCTTTTGAAAGGTGATTGAATTGTGAGGATGGTATAGCAAACTTGGAGGCCAGAAAACTTCTGTCCCTCTGGACTTGCCTTGGAATGTTTTATCTCCCTTCCAATCCTTCCCTTCTCTCTGCTTCTTGTGTGCCATGCTGTGAACATGTGCTTCTGCCTTGGAGCCAGGCAATTATGCACTGAAACCTCTACAAACTGTGAGTCAAATATACCTTTTCTCCTTTAACTTTGGGCATTGGTTATTTTGTCTCACCAATGAGAAAGTAACTAAGATAGTAATCTACTAAAATTATAGAAAAAGTTCTCAATTGAGTGTTTGTTAAGTGATTGGATGAGATTGTGCATTAGTTACCCTTTGTTAATAAACATCCCCATCTTATTCACTTAAAATGATGAACATTTCATGTTTACTGACATTGATCTTGGTGCTCTTCCTCTTGATGCACATTAGTGAAAGTGACTAAGTCAATGTGTACAAGTATGTTAAAAGCCACTTAGAGAAGGACAAAGCCTCTCTGTGAGAAGGAAAAGTTTGGTGCCTGTACTGAGAGACACTTCAAACTGGTACCACAAAAGATAAAGATGTGTAATCCTAGAGTAGGAATGGTAGCGCAGCTGGGAACTGTGTCCTAGTCTATGATAAGCTATCTAAAATTTATTGCCTAATCATTGTCCCTGTTTCTGTGATGCCAGAAATAAGCCACTAAAGGGAGAATGCTTAGATTCAGGCAGCTGAGTGGGGTTTTTTCCTCTATCACTGAGAGATTCCTCTGCCTTTCGTTCTCTTATATTTCCTTGTGGAAAAAGCCAGTAGGCTTCAGGAGAGCTCTGGATGTTTAAGGGAACCTTTGTTTTATCTTACTGTAACTCCTAAAAGTCCTTGATCTTTAAGTTGTTTTAAGGAGAGTATTTTATCTTGAAGAGATCCTATATACTATCGTAGCAACCACAAATTTTTCAAGGAAGGTCTTATTTCTTCTTATTTAAATGTACTTCAGACCTAACCTGGTCGATATGAGGACATCAATTTAACCATGAAGATTGTATGTTATTGTGTAAAGAGAATGTTGCACAAATCCAGTTTAATTTTTCTGAAGAAGAATATATCCTTCTTGCATTCAGACAATGTTAGTCATAAATTATAGCAACAAATAGTGAAAAATATTGTTCTGTTACTTTTAATGCATGTGTATTCCTCAGACCTAGGAAAAAGCTGTTGTGGAAATAACATTTTAGTCAATACATTGCAGGCACACTGCATTGTATGCCTTGCACCTCGGGTACTGTGATGTATGGAAAATTACTTGGCTATTAGTCTTCAGCGTGATCCGCATGAATAACGAGAACTGGTAATTTATCTGATTTTCAAGGATTTTCAATGGTATTTCTGTCCTTGGGACCACTTTTGCAAATGTCACATTTTACTGTTTCCTGATCCAACACAACAGGAGGTTTTAAGAAAAAAAAATAAGATTTTAAAGAGGATTGAGGTTTGCCTGAGTTATGCATCCATAAAGGCAGGCGGAAACACAGCCATTTGTTTGAGTTTCTTTTCAACTGTGACGGCTGGAACAATGGCTTTCCTGTCCCTGCCTGTGAAGTTTCCAAAGCACCCCAGACAGCTGCAGTCATTCTTATATCAAATAAAAGGCCAGTTGCCAATCTCACATCTTACCTTTACTCTGGGTCCTCAGTTTTCATGAATCTCTTGCTTCCATAATGGGGAAAATAAAAATTTTCACTCTTCCTTGTTCAGTACCAATAGTTTTTCTGTTAGCTAGTGATACCAAAAGTCCCCTGCAACCCTTGCTAAGTTAGCGAAAACTGAAAGATAAACAGGAACCAAATTGTGTGGAGAGTTTGTGTGAAAGAAATGGGCTAGATATTTAATAAACATTGCTTTGCTTCTTTCTAGGTATATAAATCAAAATCTTCAGATGTTCTCTTCTTGTGTGTGTTACTGGGGATTGAACTCAGGGCCTTGTGTGTAGTAGACAAGCGCTGTACCACTGACCTATATTGCCAACTGCAAATTTTTTAGACTTTCTTACAATTCAGTGTGGAACTTGAATTCCAGAAAATGAGCAACAGTGAAGTATTGGAGACAATGTGGATGTTATCCAGACAACAATTCTCGTGTGTTTAGTTTGAAAGTCCTAGAGCCAGCAGCACTAAGGGGCGGGACTGTCACAGCTGTCATACACACTCATCAATTATTTCACTGGCAGTTCTCGTCTGGTTTCTCTGATTGGGATAACTCCACGTCTCTGTTAGAAAAAGAGATTCTGGGTCAGGGATTTAGCTCAGTGGCATAACCGCTTGCCTTACAAGCATGTAAGCATGTGGTCGTGAGTTTGATCCCCGGTCCCCCCCACCCAAAAAAAAAAAAACAGATTCTAAGTGACCTTGTGTTTTAGGTTTTTGGGAATAGTTTTTGCCCTTTCCTATTTTCCTTAGTCTTACCAAAATGTTATTGCTGAATAAATATATTTGACTTTTAAATGTAATGATTTGGTATATAAATACATTGTGAAATAATTATCACAAGGATGTTAACTTACCCATTACTTCATAACTTCTGTTAGTGTATGTGGTACTCTCCGAGAAAATTACAGATATATCTTATTAATTATAGTCACCATGCTATTTGTCAGGTTTTCAGAATGTACTCATCTTCTAGCTAGAAATTATACGGCGACATGTATCAACCCTGGACCCACCCTTCCACCCCTAGTAAATACCACTTACTCTCTATTTTTATGAATCTGCTGCATTTAGATTTCAAATGTAGTTAAGTTCAGGTAGTATTTGTCTTTTTGTGTCTGGTTCATTTTGTTTAGCCTAAGGTTCTGTATCTCTCACCATTTTGGACTTGGCATTTCTATTGAGGACAACTGTCAATATAATTTCTTTGCCTTATGTAAAGTCTTTAACATACTTATTCTCCTGTGGCATTGTTTTTTGTTTCCCTGCAAATGTGTTTTTTTACATCCTCTCTGATGTGATTAGAGAGAGAGGAAAGAAAAGCTTATTTGTTCATTTGAATTTCTGCTTTAAACACAGAGGTCAAGTATTTCATGCATTCCACCAACTATTAAGTTTTGAACTTTAAAATGCTTTTATTCCTTTCTCTTACAGTTTATCTGAGACAATAAATGACATTTAGGCTGGTAATGTTTTTTGATCTTTGAAGAGTGACATTGATTTAATTATTTGGTAAATACTGTCTGAGTTGTGCTTACGTGTTTATTACTGAGTTAATACTAGAAGGTGATTGACAGATAAAAGTTCCAGTTTAGATCACATTTTTAGTCAAAGGAAACCTGTATGATGTGCTTTTGGAACACTTTTCTCATTAGGTTTCCTAAAAGTGACTACTACCATCAGGTATGTTAAGGATCCTACTTTATTTTGTTCAAGCTAATTTGAATAGCTACTGATGAGAATGTTTGTCTGATTTACAGATTCCTAGGATAAGTAGGGAATTAAATCCTCCATCTTCAGAAATGTGTGTTATTTGGAAATGTCAAGAACTGTGAGAATTTTTTAAGAATTCACCTTTTAAAATTTTTAATTGATCAGTAGACACAATCTATGCTTTGAAAATTCCTATAATAAAATGAACCATTATATGAGTCTAGAGGTAAGTATTTATCTGTCAGGTGAATTGGTGACTTGTAGTCACTAAATTAAGAAACAGATCTAGATAATTTTTGACAATCTGATTGAAAATAAATGTCTTGTGTGCACAGATACTCTATGTATATGACTTCAGTGCTGAGTGTGGGTGTGGTTGAATTATAACATTTTGGGATTTGGGGATTGTATGGTTTTTAATTTCTCTAGATCTTATTACTATGTTCCTGCTTCTTAGAACTGCTGAAAAGTAAAATGCTCATTGTAATATGCAACAGTGAATACTTATTTACACTCTTGATGCATGTGTCTATTTTACATTGAGATAGGAGAAAAATAATACATGCTATTTACCCATGTCACTTTTAATCAGAAAGCAAAATAACTTAAGAGGTTAAAACAAACACAGAACTCAAATAGATTTTTTGATGTTGTTATTTGTTAATTAAAAATGATAAGCACTGGATCCATGAATATAAATAAAATGGATATGTGTAATTAAAGTACCCATCTGCTCCCCTTAAGTAAACATACGCATCCCATCAAGCAAAAATAATAGATCATTATAGACAAATGAATTTTTTGTATTCAGACATGTTATCTTCTCCGATTTTAGGTTGCCATAGTAACAATTGACTTCCTCTTGGCTGACTCAACTTCTCACCAACCAAAGAGAAATGTCCTATTTTGTCTAATATGCTGCTCACTGTGATATCTTTAGTCTGTGCATTGATCAGAGGTGATGCTTAAATGTACTGGCTTCTGTTTTGTGATTTTAATAAAATCAATAATTACTTACTAGATGGGGTGCCACTTGGGGTTTTTGATAATAATCTCTATAGATGAAGAAACAGTGTTTTAAGCACATCTAAGATATTTTTTTCTTTTTAGAAAATAGAGGTAGGATAACCTTTTACTAGCTATTCATATGGTTATTTTTATGTATAGCTTAGAAATTAGAAAAGACATAAAATATGACTTTTGAATCATATTTTTTTGGTCTTTTTGAGACAAGATTTTACTATACAAAGCTGGCCTTGACCTCACTTTGTAGCCTAAGGTGGCCTTCAACTCACAGTTATCTTCCTGCCTCAGCCTCCCCAGTGCTGGGATTACAGGCATGTGCCTCCATGCTTGACCTGAACAGTATATATTATGAGGACACAAAGCTCAATTTATTTTTCTATATCCTCCTGTTTTACAACATTCCAAGGTCCTTTATTATATTGAGATGATTTTTTTTCTGTGTGAAAATATATTTATAGAAAATGCTAAAATCACATGGAAGTCTATTATTCCTAGGCCTGGGCAGAGTGAATAACAATAACAGAAGCAGACCTTGAAAGGAGAGCCTTAAATATTACTCAGTGTTAATTTCAGTTTCTGAGTTTCAAATGCTGAAGTACATGATTATTTGCCATCTGGCTTCTGAAGTGATTTCCGTTCAGTGGGCACACAGTCATTACAGAGTCTCTTCTCTTCAGACATGGGAAAACCTACGGGAAAGGCAACCTATTGTCGTTAAAATTTTCCATTTCACAATTACAGCTACATTTACTGCTTTATCTTGAACGTATGATGCTTATGAATATAAAGACATCTACTTGAGACTGCACTTAGGACGAGAGGGAGGAACCTAAGATTAATATATGAGTCGTATCTTAAAAGTCTAATAAAAACTGTGTATATTTAAACATAAAATATATATTATAGTAAAAGACACACGGTCACAAATCCACCCCAAAATATTCCTCCTTGCTTTGATCACACTTATCTCCTCATTTTTGCCACTTTCTGACACAGTTCTAGAAGTGTCCTTTCCTAAATATCTTTAGCTGCATTGCTGAGGCTGCCTTGATGTTCTGAATAGATTAAAAACATTTAGTTTTCGTCATCATGTTGACTGCAGAAGGGTTAGAAGCTGTATGGTGACAGGTCCTGTGAGTAAAGTGAAGGAGGGCAACCATAGTATCTTTACTTGACAGAAATTGCCATGACAATGTAAGGGAGCAGTCCCGGCAGCCGCATCCAGAATTTTCTCAATGACCCATCTTATGTTATTTATATTTTACTTAGTAAAAACACATAGGGAGGAAAATGAAAAATCTGAAATGTGGTCAGTCCTTCCAAACATATCAACCTCTTGGATATACTTTTTAGTCTTCCAGTCATTTACCTGATTCAGGTGATTTGACTTAATATTTAGTGATGATCTTAAAGACCAACATTGAGCCACTTCGCTGCTGCCTGCCTCAGTTCTGTCACTGTGAGTTCTGAATTGCAACAATACTGAATCCGATTAGTAAAACATCAAATGCTCAGAGCTTTTTGGAAAAATGACCCTACATGGGTACACACCACAGCTATTCACTTTTTAAAAATGATTCAGTCCCTGTCAGTCTTAGTTTCTGTTCTACAAATTTGAAACGTTGGCAGCCACAGTATTGATCTTGGCTTAAAGACTGCCTCTCAATTTATCAAACTGGTTTTGACGCAAGTTAGAAGTTGGACTGAGAGCAAGCCACCAAACAGGCAAAGCAAAACAAAACCTTCTTCCTTTAGCTATCTGCATTGTCCAGAAGTAGAGTCTCCTCATTTTTCATGCTGTTCTTTACCTTACTGAGGAAGAAATGCAGACAGGAAGTTGCAGACTCCCTCATGTCCCCTTCTGAAGATGAACTATCCCCCAACTGGTCTTCTCAATTTATTTGGCTTCGATTTTATTGCACCCGGACCCTCAGTACACATTGCTGCTGTGTCTGTTAGAATACAAGGCTAAGCAATCAGTGGCAGGCTTCAGTCCAGATAGGGACTTGCTCTGCCTCCTGCTCTGAGCCCCAGATCTAGAGGTGTAGAAAACCTTGTCTTTAGCATAACCCTGCCTGCCTGCTTGAATCTTCACCTCGCCTTCTGAAAGCACTGGGCTCCACTGTAGTCTCCTGGAGTTCTTTTATGGTAACCAGTGCCAAACGGGACTCAGCAATCTCTGTTCTCCAGGCTTTCACACAGTACGAACGTTTTGCCCAGTGGTTCACAGCGTGGAGAGTGTAAGGACTTCCTTCATCTCTATCAAGACAGGAAAAGTTCTTAAAACTGCACAACCCTGTAGGCTTCTGAGAACCCATGAAACGAAAGGGGTAAAATTTTACATTTTAAAAGGCTCCTGCCTGATTTCCACGTTTCTTCCCCCCAGTCAATGCCACTGAGCTACGCGAACTCCACGGAGAGTATGAGGTGGGACGTGGAGAGTTGCTCGTCTCGCTTTGCAGTATTCTGTGAGTTGCGTCCAGCTGCAGAGTAGGACATGGCGGTAACTGTTTCCCTTCATTCTTTTCAGGTGGTCAGAGGGAGTCTCTTGCTCTGCTGTCTTGTTACCTCTGTGCGCGTGTGTGTGTGCGTGCGTGTGTGCGGGCGTGTGTGTGTGTGTGTGTGTGTAATACCAATTTATACTTGATTTAAGGGTTCTATATTCCACTTCACTCCTGAAAAGTTTAGATTATTAGTACACTCAGCATGTCAAAAATGGAACAGAAAACCCAGTTATATAATAGCATTTGAATACTTAGCATTTTTTTCTGATAATTAGAATTAAATACAAGGCCTTCTCATTCAGCTAAGTCCTCAGCCTTTTTCATTTTTTTCTTCCTTCTTTCCTTCCTTCCTTTCTTTATTTTTTGTATTGTGAGACAGAGTCTTCCCAAGTCACTAAGTCGCCCAGGCTGGGTTTCAACTTGTGGTTCTTTTGCCTCAGCCTCCAAGATTTCTGGAACTACAGGTGTTTGCCTCAATATTTGGTATTTTTTTATCAACTTTGCGATCTCATAATTCTTGATATAATGCTCCTATGATTTCTGGTATTTTTCTAAATTAGAATATGTTTGTAATGTGCTTTACCAACCTCAACAGTAAAAGATGCTTTATCAATGCAGAGATTGAGAGTACAAATTCAATTGCTAAAAGAATGATTTCAACTCTAAGTAACCAAGAGGACCAATAAGCCGACCATGTGTTCAAGCTATTTGTTAGCATTCAAAAGAAGAAAATAGTGCAATAGCTAAATAATTAAGTTCCTTAATTAATGACAAATTTTTGTACAGCTCTTTGACGTCAATGTAAATTTCCACAATTCGATATGTAGAATTAATTTTGGGGAAATTATAGTCTTTTTAACCCCAAAGCTACCAATGACTTTGTGGTAATTATTGCTGCTTGTTACTAGAATGTTTTACTATGAGATAGCCAGGTTAAGAAAAAAAATCTTTATTTGTATATATGCATGCATCCTTTATTTATCTGCACATTATCCATCTATTTATCTGTCTGTTTTAGCCAGAGTTCCTGAAACAATACAGATAAGAAGAGAAAAGCCTACTTTTAATTTTTACAGGAAATTCAAAGATATTATGATACAACTGAGTGATACTGAAGGAGTTAAAATTAAATTGATAGTAAAGGTGGAATTTATGAAGAATTAACTTTAAACTAATCTCTTACTCCTAAATACACCTATCCTGAGAACATACAGACCTTTTCTCATTGTTATTCCATGAACAATAAATCAAAACTAGTTATGTCATCCACACGGCCTTATGTTTTATAAGTAATCTAATGAACTTTAAAGTTTGTCAAACCAAATGCATAAGTTACATGCAGCAATGCCCTACATTCCTTTGTGCAATGGATGCGAATGCCCATTGCTTTTGTTCTGTGGGAGATTCTCTCCTGTGGAACCAAGGGACAACTTTACTTGTATAAGAACATGGAATAGGGAACTTTATGAGACCACTGAAAATAAAGAGTTTTCAGTACTTTAGCATTTGGGGAAGACCTCAAAGAGATGAGGGGATTTGAACTGACAATGAAAATAATCATAGAGTCCCAAAATAAAGTTGTTTAAAACAACTAGTCTATTCTGTGTGATTCTAAAGATCAGCTATTTGCACCCAGCTTGGCAAGAATTTTTCATCTCTTTTCCTCCAGACAAGACCTGGAATGGCTTTATGGAGCTGGTGGATCCAAGATGGCCTACGGCGATGGGTGCAAAAACTGGGATGTCCGAAAGGCTGTGGGCAGGCCGGGCTGTGGCCTCTCACCCATGGGACCTCTGTCTTTCTTAGGTATCTTCTATGTCATCCCTCTACCCTTCTCTTCTAGGGTCTTTACGTTCAGTCATATGATGTAAACTTTATGCAGCTGATGCCGTTCCAGGGTGCAGCTGAAGGTGCTGCAGGGTCTTTTGTGTCCAGATATCAGAATTCCCACAGCATCACCTGCTTCCTCTTCTTTTGTGTGAAGCAACTCAGATTCAAGAAGAGGGAAAATGGGTGGGAGACTGGCAAAGACAGTTTGCAGAGAGGACAGACAGGGTGGAAGAACTGTTTATCACATTTTGGAAATAATCTGCTATTGTGATCTTCTGTCATGGTTGTAAGAGTCCTCCCTGGATTCATTTTTTTGGTTTAATATCATCATAGAACACTTATAGTCTCAAAATTGTGTCTATTTGAACAGTCACCCTAAATATCAGTTATATACTAAAACCATGCATTTTCTTTACAGTATACAAATATAATTAGGCAATGTAAAATATTGAAAAGTGTCTATCAGAAGTTTTTGGCCTGGGTCACTTTGGGAAAGTCAAGAAATCTTTTTTCAATGGAGTACTACTCAGCTACAAAGAAGGATAAACTTGAAGTTTTGATGGGTAAATGGGGTGCAACTTGAGACCATACTCATAAGTGAAATAAATCAGACTTGCATGTATAAACATCATTTTGTCTCCTTTGTGCAAAAAACTGAAAGAGTAAGTAAGATCCAAAATGTACAATAGATATTGTGAAAGTAGAAGGGGAAGAAACTGCTCAAAAGGAAAGAACAATTGGGATTGGGGAAAGGAGAAAAGAAAGAAGGGAAAAGATCAAATACATAAATCTATATACACATATATGTGATAGATAATTATACTACTAATCTCTGTTAGTTCATCAAAAAGGATGCTTTGTGTTTTCATTGTTAGACCATTTTTTCATGTCTATATTTGGTAATCTGAGCAAATACATTGAAGATATCAATATGTAATGTATTAGCCATTGTTAATCTCCTATTATGTTGTTTTGAAATTCTGTATCTGTATCATCTTTTTTGTTCTTTTATCATTTAAAAAAATATTTTCAGTCAATTTCTTCATTAGTAGAAGTGACAAAATAGGAAAACAAAAACATACAGTCACACTAAAAATTATCTATATACTGCTTCCCAGAAAGCCTGGTGTGTAGCTCCACCAGGTTACTTATAAGTTTCAGAATAAGGATGCAGTTTGAGAATTATGCTAAGATAAATAAAGTAAAACAAACTATCTGATTAAAATGCCTTTTATGAGCTGTAAGAAGGAACAATTGGAACTATCTTGTTTAAATTGCTTCAGCTTTTTATTTCAGTAGCAAACTGAAGGTGTGTTTGTGCAATGTGTTTTGCCAAGAACTGGTATTCATTTCATTTAAATGTGCCTAATTTCACACCACACAGTCAATATAACTAATATGCAGTTGCTTTCTTTGCATATTAACAGATTATATTTTTGAAATCCTTTACCATATGCTGTTTTTTCCTCTCAGGCCTTCTTCATACATTATTCCTGACAGTTCTCCGCAATCCCTGGTCTAGCCTCTCCTTTCTGATCATTATTAATCTCTCAAGTCCTTGGCTCTTTTTTCCTCAGCATGCTTACAGTCAGTGTTTTTGTGAATTGCTTTGGAATCCTTTGATTATTAAAATGTTGTATCCACATGCAATGAATAAGGGAATGAAGAGAAAGGGATCTATATTTCAGTTTATCCATAAGCCCATATTTTTAATTATAAAAAAATCTGAAATACAGACATGAAAACACAGAATGTTTCTAAGGAAGGAGAAAGTTATAATTCCTTTTTCCCAATTTATACTTGCATCTCAGTCAGGATTGTAAGTATCTTAGTATCTGCACAGTAGTGAAGTACTCATACCATCACTTAGTGTTCATGTTTTGTAAAGACAGTAATAAGAAGTTAGCTCCTCAAATGTAGTTGCCTTCAATACTTTGAGTGCGTTATTATGTAACCCCACATTTAGCACATGATTTTATATTATAATTTGCAATTGATGGATAATGTTTGGTTGCCATTTAAGAATGATGACTCCTAATGGTGGTGAAGAGATTGGATTTTGTATCATTTGAAGACATCTTTTATTTTATTCTTCAAAATTTGAAGATTGGCTAACATGGAAGAAAATGTATTATATCACATATAACACCAGAAGAAAAGTATGTGTTCATAAATATAATATGCACATTTAGAAATATCCTGTCACATTTTTATTGTTTTATTGCAGAATTGAATTGAATTTTAAAAAATGCATCTCCCTATTGTTGAAATGATTAGACAGTCCCGTGTTAGTGGCTAATAGGATCATCCAGGTGGACCTATACTAATGGGAAGGCAGAATTATGTCTTAGAAACAGAAATCGTTTTTAAATCAGGAGCACTACCTCTGCCACATACTGCCTGTGTGGCCTCAATCAAGTTCCTTGCATTCTCTGAACTTACATTCATTTCAGTGTAAAGTGGGGATAAAAGCACCTACCTGCTAGGAAGCTTTCCTCAGCCTTATTATGTAGTCTGCTTGAGATAATAGACGGATTTGTCTAAAATCCTGTCACATTAGAAGGTGAGCACGTGAGAGCTGGCACACATGTGGCAAGCAGGTAGTAGAAAAGATGCAGCCAGACTGTGGTCACCATCAGCCAAGATGGTGTGAGATGAGAAACCTTAAGGAGAGCGGCTTACTAGGGTGTTCTTTGGCTTTCTCTGGAAAGGAAAATGTGTTCCTTAGTTTTGGAGAAAGTGATCAGTATGAGACTATATGCAAATTTTCTTTGGTGTTGGAAAACCCAAACATTGACTTTGAGAGTTTTCAGTGTTAATCTAAATTTATGGCTGATTTCAGAGTGTGAAGCAATATTTCAGAGAGTGACCTGAAAACCAAGGAGTACCAGGAGTTTACTGAAAAATAAAGAATCACAAACCGGACCTGCCCTTAACCCAGTCCTTCCTCATGCCCTCTGCTTCCTGTCCCTTGGAATGTAATTTTACTTTAGCCTGGATTTTAATGGACTGCACTATAAATTTAATTAAACTAACTCTCCCAAAGTCAATTCCTCTAAAGAGGGTCTTACTGAAGGTAGAAAAATAAGATATGCACAAGCAGACAGAAGGAAAATAGCAGAGATAGTATTTCTAGTGCAGGAGCTTATGAAGTGGAGCGAGAGATGAGAAGATGACCTGGTCAGGCGTTTTCTGGTCACTCATGTCACACAGAGTGTTCTCACCAACTGTGAGGACAAAAGCTGTCCCATTAATTATAAAAAGTTAAGATATTGCATAGCTTATTCTCTGAATTCTCTATTTCTGCTTGCTCTTTTTGTAATCAAATAGAGTAGCATTTATAAGTAAATAGATGGATTGTGTGATTAGAACTGACTAGATACAAGAGAAGCTTTGTTAAGGAGCTACGTATGTCATAACCTACCATCCTATCAAAATGTTCATATGCAAAATTATATAAGGTCATGCAGTCAAATAATTTCTCTCCATAAGATCTAGAATGTGCACATTTAGAAATATCCTAATATTTTGGTAGTATATAGAATACCTTGAAAGTCTTATGTATCTTACATCATCGTACTAAAAGAGAGAGAAAAAAAAGCATCCTTAGTTACTGAGCTAAAAATCAAAGTTTGTCTTCCTGTTTTCTGAAAAAATTTTGAATCATTCTTCTACTTAGGCTACTAAACCAAAATACCATAAACTGGGGAGATTTTAACTGTTCTGGAGACAGAGAATCTAAATCAAAGTGCTGGTAGAATTGATGTCTGCTTTAGCCTGTTTCCTGGCTTGAGGATAGTACCTTCTTGCTGTGTTCTCACATTCATAGCATGCTCTGAATTATTCTAAATGAACTGTATATTTCTATTATAATTTTTCATTGAATAATTGTAAATAAAAGTAGTTTTTCTCATTGAAACAGAATTGGGTTGTGCTACTTGAAACTTTTAAGAACAGTATCTAATTAGCACATTTTTTTCTTTTCCTTTTTTTATTTTGAAGGTAGTAAAAATACAACAGAACATGACAGAACAAAGCCAATCTAGACAATGCAGTGAAATTGGTACAGAACTTCCCAGCAAGATACTGGGATGGTAGTAATAGGTACTACAGTAAATCTCACTGTCTTCACAATAGTTGTGCAGTCAATTAGGTATATTGAAATGGAACCAAAGACAGAACATTATTAAACCAATTGAAGGAGAGTATTGAATAGAGTAAAACAATCATAACAAAACCTAACAGTGAAAACAACCTTTGCCTTCAAACAGAAGACAGAAGGGAATCCCCCATACTTGCCACATTGCACATGGTCATCCTCCCAAGAGATGCTCAGACATCTGTCCCCAGTTGCTGACCGCGGTGGCGGCGGTGGGGGGGACGTTTGATTCTCACCCGCGCGCGGGTAGGCTCACAAGATCCACTTCTCCTGGCTCACACCAAGAGGGTGGGCAAATTGCCTTCTTGTGCTGCCGCCTGAGCTCCCCGGATCTCTGGAGCCGCAGGTTCTCTAATTAGCACATTTTTTTTAAAAATGTGCAATGTTAATATGAGAAATCTAATAGATTTTATTGAAATTTTTGCACTGAATTGAGATTATGGACTTTTAACAAATGTCATAAAGAGATCATCTAATGGCAATACTTTTCCTAAATTAAAATGAAGGACAATGTTCAATATATTCACTAATCCTTTTGGGAAAATTTGGAAAATTCCTGCCATATAGTTTTATAAAATCTTAAGTTTTCTTGATCTTTGTTATTTTTTACTGAGTATTGCTATTTCTTGATTTCTTTTAAATAAAAGTGACATGTCTTCTGGAGATGTAAGAGTCAGAACCTTAAGACATAATGACTATAAGTGAAATAGTTAGAGGGCTCTAAATGATGTGACTTCCGGGAAAAAAAAAAAACACAAAACTTGAACATTTTTGTTCAATACAGTGTTGACTATATAATATATAGGTATACAAGAAATATTTGCCAAATATCACTGAAAATTTTATTTTTCATGGAATACATTGGTGTGATAAAATTTGTATTAATTTGAATGTAGAAAAATATACAATTTTCTCAACATGGTTTTGGTTCCTTCAGTGATAAACCAGAAAGTAACCAGCAGAGTGTTACAAGATGGCAGAGGCTGAGGAACTATGTTATTTAAGGTATAGTTGATGGAGAGAGTAGGATTAGGTTAATTACTGAAATATGAAATTATAGGGAATTTGAAATTACTTTCAAAAATAAGAAAGCACAGTGCTTGTTGTTCCAGTAGACAAGAAGAGATTGATACCCACGTCAGGAAGACAGGGTTTCACACCACATGAAGGTGAGCTTTCTCACAGTGAGTGTGACTCCGTGCTTTTTCACACCAATGAAAGGAGCTAATACAGGAATGTGGCAAATTGGTTCATGAAAATCTAGTATTTGAAAATAGAGGGCACAGACATCTATCTGCCTGTGTCTTGGCCTGTTCAGGCTGCTAAACCAAAATACCATAATGGGGAGATTTTCACAGCTCTGGGGACAGGGAATCCAAGATCAGGGAGCTGGCAGATTTGATGTCTGGTTCAGCCTGTTTCCTGGTTCAGGGATAACAGCTTCTTGCTGTGTCCTCTCAGGGGAAGTGGATAAGTTAGCTCTCTGGGACACCAATCCCATTCATGATGTAATCACTTTCCAAAGGCTACACTTCCCAATGCCATCAAATTGGTGATTAGGTTTAAAAACATTTTGAATTCAGATAAAATTGGCAGAGTATAGTGATAGATGAGATTTGACAAGGTCCCTTCTAGCTTTACAATTGGTTTATTTATTTATTTATTTGGTTTTATTAGGGACCAAACCGAGGGCCTTCACACTGAGCAACAATTCAGCTCATTTTTTGTAATTTTTTGTTTTGAGACAGGGTCTTGCTAAGTCACTAAATTGTCCAGCATGGGTTTAATCTTGCAATCCTACTGTCTCAACCTCCCAGAGTGCTGGGATTATATGTCTACGCCAGTGGGTTCCATTTATAATCTGTTCATGTACATTTAATACATTTTTGAAAATTTTTTTCTGGCTTTAGAGAAATAAAATCTCTTTGCAAGAACAGAATTTATTCTTCAATTAGAATTGAAATTCTAATGTATACTATCTTGCCAAATCTTCACATTTGTGATATGTCAAATAGGGATAGAACATCCCTATTTTTGTTAACCTGCTTGGGTGCTAGAAAAAGAGACTCATTTGACTACTTCAGAGAACAGAGATTTATTGAAAAAGATAGAAATAATTTCAGTGTAGCAAGTTCTGATGCCAGCCTAGAAGTTATACCACAATCTTAAGGAGGCAAAATGCTCTGAAATTTTAAAAGACTGTTCTCCTGATGACATATAGTAGATTTCTTGCTCCTGGAAACTGCTCTGTGCCCTCTGCGAGGTTTTGTTCTCTAACTCACTTTCTCTTTGTGTCTTTTGACTGCAGCCACCATTGCTTTGCATCATCAGAGTTGATACAAAGGAGCTTTCTCGTCACATCTTCTTACAGAGACCTGACAAATTTATGGCATAGACTATCTCTGCATGAAAGGTCAGTGCGGGCCAACCATCGTGACGATGGCCTTAGAGTAACCCTTTAAAGAATAGCTCTGGAAATGACAAGTATGTTGAGATATGGCTGCTGGGAGTAGTCTTTACTCCATACTGAAATGTGGCTATTATGCCTCATCGTTTTGCTTGATGCTATGATCTAACAAGAAGGGTAAGAGGGCTGGTTTGTGATGTTTCCATTCTGGAGATCTAAGAAATTGTCTTACAAGTATTATGTGCACGGATTAAACAGCTTTAGAATGAGTATAAGGCTATGTAAATCATAAGTCCTGTAAGATCTGATAGAGTCAAGTGAACTTGATTGTAAGTGCCTTCTTTTCATAAAGGACTAAGTTGACTAGATTATCAAAATTCTGACCGTATTTCCACATTCAATTTTAGATTCAGCATAGGGCGACTGATTAGTAACTAGAACACTGAATTTCTTGTTTGGTTCATACTTCCTTTTCATTCCACCAGGATTTAAGATAGATTACAAAACTTAATAAAATAGGACAAGATAACATAAATTCAAAGTGAGAGTAGAGAAGAAAATAAAGACAGATGCAAAGGGGAAACTGGATTGGAAATGAAAATGGAAGAAAGATGCAAAATATGAACTCATAAGGGCATTCTAAACATCCTGAGAGAACTGTACCAGTCACACTAGGCCCAGTGCTGTACAATATGAGCAAAATGATTTGTCATTATAAAACAAAACAGTGCTCAACATGTGGGACACACTTCTCAAAGCAAGAAACACATAATGTAATGATCTTAGCAAACACCCTTACTACAGACACAGGAAAACCCCTTTGTTCACTCAAGGTAGTTTTACATGTGTTATATTTACAGTGACACTTTGAAGATTCATTTAACAAATATTTGTTCAGCACGTATTATGTCTGTGTCACTAATCTAGATAGTGGAATATAGATTCTGTAAACAAATAATTAAATAAGATAGATACGATGCTTGCTCAGAAGGAATTAGATTCTGCTGGAGTGAAACAATCAATAAACAAGCAAACACATATGTGAACGAGACCATTTCAGATTATATTAAGACCTATGATGGGAAAATAAAACAAAAAAGTGAAGTGATGTCCTAGGTAATTCCTGGCACTGATGGTGGCTTCAGATTCCCAGTGTGTTAGGATTGGAGGTGTGCACAGTTATGTCTGGATTTGAAATATTATCTGAGTGGAGGACTAAGCATGATATATGACTTACCCTAAAAAACTAAAAGTCCTCATATGTGACTATCAGTGTATGCATGCCGTCACAGCTTCATAATGCAAAGTAAAAATGATCGCAATGAGAAACAGCAGAGAAATTACTACTATAACTTTGGAGTGAGACTTTGAAAATGTTTCTTCTTACTTCTTTTCCAAATTTTCTCCAGGAAATATCTTCTTCCAGGTTAATATATTTTAACTGGAATAAATAAATTCTACCTTCTTATGGCATCTTGAGAGATCTCTTCCCTTCAGTCAATCTGAACTGGTCTGTCAAAGCTCTCTGACGCTGTTTTGAATCTGATAATGTTTTCTGCTTCTGTTAATTACTAATGGATATTGTCTTGGATTATTTGGGTTGACTTGCTGCATTTTTTGTTCTAGAATATTATTTTAATGGGTTTATATATAATTCCATATAACCCATAGTTTAAAAAGTCCTTACTATCACATATTAACATTTTTTTTTTGTACTGGGGATCGAATTCATGACCTCACGCTTGCCTCTGATGCCCCTGAGCTAAATCCCCAGCCCTCAACATGTATTTCTTATACTGAGAAATCTTGTGACATATGTTAGTAAAAGTACCATGGCTTCTATCCTGACATGAGAATCCATGAAATTGCATATATTTTTTCACAGATTTCAGAATCTGAGAAAATAAAGTTATGATAGAAAAGACAATTTCTTTTTTCCCAGATACAAAATGTTTGAGCTACACAGAGCTTTTTTTAAATGAATATAAACACTGAAATAATAATAAGGAACTCTATGGTCTAGTACTGATTTTATTTCAGAAAAGCTTAACATTTTTCTGACAAACTGCTTTTCACTTTTAGAAAAGTATGTGTTTTAGTTTGGATCCAAAATCCTTTAAATTTTCCATGCTTTGAATTACAGAGCATAGTCTGTTTGGGGTGAGGGGAAAGAACCTCATATCTTTTACGTCATGATGAACATTTCAAAGAATCACTGCTTTATATTGCTGAATAGTCTCCTTCCTAGGAATATACCAAGCTCATCCCTTCCACTTATTGGTGGACATTTGGGTTGTTTTCAGTTTGGGACTATTGTAAAGAGAGATGATCAAAGATTATGCACAAATCCTTGTAGGTAGTGATACTCTCATTCCCTTTGGCAAATATCTAAAAGCACCTCCAGTGGGTCATTTGATAGATGCTTGATTAACTTACTAAGAAACTGGCAAACAATTTTCCCCCTATGTTTTACAATTTACATTTTAACAGTGGGTAACAGATCTTTCAGCTCCATACCAAACTTCCTCCGGTCAATCTGTTTTATTTTAGTCACTTAGCAGGTGTGTTGTGCCCTCTGGTTAGGTCTCACCTGTCTGTCAGTCCTCAGTAATTAACACCTTCCAGCCTCTTCGCACCTCTTGGTTGTCACTTGTATGTCTTCACTGGTGCTGTGTTTATCCAAACCTTTTGGCTGATCTTTAAAAAGTTTTATCTAACTGGTACTTAATTTAAAAACATTCTTTGGCTATTCTGCATATTAATTATTTATCAGATATGTGATTTGTAGGTTTTTTTTTCTTCCTTTTGTTTTCATTGTCATTTCATTCTTTCAATAGTTTCTTTCAGGCAGAATAAGTTTTATGGTCTGATCTCGTATTTTTATTTTATGAGTTGTGTGATGCCTAAGAAACATTTTTATAACACAGGGTCACACGGGTTTCCTCCCAAGTTTTCCTGAAATTATTCCCACCTGCAGTTCCATCAGATTTTGGATAGTGAATTTTTGGCGTTTTTTTAAACTTACTATTTTAAAAAATTAAGTGTATTGGTAAAATTAGGTTTACATAGTGATCACAGCATCACAGGGAACTTACACCTGTCCACGACATAGCTTGATTCATCTTTTTTCCTCATTTCCCTCTTCTTCCTTCAACCCCTTTTCTCTTCCTTTTTTTTCAGCAAATATGTTTCCATTGTATTCATTCTTTCCCCTTTCTTTTCCTTTCCTATGAATTTTGGAGCACTGCTTTAAATATATAAACATTTGAAATTGGTATATTAATTTGCACCTTTGAAAACTCATTTCTTAAAATCTCTACCTTTTAGTTAGAGTATTGAGCCTATAACATTTCCTGAGATTATTTATGTAAGCTAAGACTAAAATTGTCTTTTTGTAATTAATATCCTTTCATTCCATTTTTTCTTTTTGCTTCTTTGCCTTCTTTGAATCAAGAATTTATGCAATTCGATTATTCCTTCTTATCTGTCCTGATGGTTTATTAGCTTTAACCACTATTTTAAATTTTGGTTATGGTTTCAGGTTTAAATACACATTTAAATTACTACAGTCTTCCTTCAAGATACCACATACATATTCACATGGGATGTAGGAAACTAACATAGTTTACTTCTCTTTCTTCTCTCTGGGCATTTGTGATTTTTAAATATATTTTACTTTTGCATATGTCTACACTATGCTGTTATTATTTTGTTTGAAGTTAAAATACTCAAGTGCATTTACCTACATAGCTACCATTTGCAGTGTTCCTTTTTTATGTCTAGATTCATACACGAATAATTTTGGTTTCCTTCCATCTTATAAAATTCTTCTAACATTTTCTCAGCCTTCCTGTTGTGAATTCTTTCATCACTTTTATTTCTGAAAAAATCTTATTCACCTTCCCTTAGAGAAAGAGTTTTGTTTGCTTTTTAACTTTAAGCCACTAAAGTTTTTCTTCCAGTGCTTTAAAGATAAAAGCAGTAGATTCGCTGTATTCTCACTTACCTTGTGTCTGTTAAGAAACAGACTGCCAACATTTGGGGAGCTGGTTGGATGAGTGCGGGCTTACAATTTTTATCGATTTGGAAAATTTATTTGTTCAAATATTTTTTATCAATCATTCCTACTTTTTTCCTCCACAATGAATATAATTATATATATATTTGACTGCTTTGTTTTAGGCTATGCAATGCTCTTTTCATTTGAGTAAATCCTGTTGCTGTATTTTCAGCAACAGGATATACCATCTTTCTGGTGTCTGATTTTCAGTTAATAATTCCAATACATTTTTCATCTTAAATATTTCATTTTCTATTTCTTGACATTCAATTTTTCTTATCTTGCATGTCTCCATTTTATCTTTTATTATTTCCTTCATTTTTTTTAATTATAGCAATGGCTTGAATATTTCTAACAGTTCTGCAGTGTTTGTTGAGTTACACATTGGTTTCATCTGACTGATATTTTTCACTCAGCCTTGATCACTCTTTTCTGCTTCTTTGCACACTAAATAATTTTTGTGTAACACTGAGTTTTAAGTTTCATGGTTTTTATGGTTCTGAATAATATTGTATCTCTAAAATAGCCAATAGGGTTGTTCTAAAATGCTATGTTACTTGGGAAAAATTTGATCATTCCAGGCCTTGATTTTAAGATTTGTTAGGACCAGTACAACATTTGCTCTAACCCAGCTATTCATCACTTCTAAGGCAAACACTCTACCCGGCATAAGTGAATGATGAAATTCTCTAGTCTCAGCAACCACTGTTATTCTTGGCTGGTAAGCAGACAGGAAGTTTTCCTGTGGTGCTTTTTGGGTGATTCTTTTCTTGGGCCAGCTGGGTTTCTCATAAGCAAACCTTCACGAGAACATTGAAGAATATTCAAGGTGCCAAGAGAACTGTAAATATCTGGTGTCCTTCCAGTGTCAGAGATTGACGAACTGTGTGTGTAAATGGTCAGATAGTGAATATTTGAGGCTTTGAAGGCCTCATAGAAACTGCCCCATATCTTCCTCAGTCTGTTTCTTTATGTCAGCACAGGGCGGAGGCTGACTTTGGTCCTATGCTGTTGCTGCCACGGTCTATCTCAGGGCTTCCATCTGCCTCTCCACCTTGTGAACTAACTCTCCACTGTTTCTGTTCCCTTGACTCAGCTTCTTTTCCATCCAGGAAGCTGCCTCTTTCCTCTCACTCTCGGCTGCATCCTGGAAATGCTCTGACCTCAGGCAGGAGGGCAAGTACTCCAGGAGAGCTTAGTCCTGTAGCCTAGATGCAGTGGAACCCACAGGTGGCTGTTAAACGGTTCTAACTGTGAGACATGTAATCAGAAAGCCACACACTGTGAGACTGTGAGGGGGCGGATCTGGGGGGTGTGGTGATTCAGCTCAGACGTTGGGGTGGGTGTTCTAGCATCCATGAGCTAGACAGACAGGAGCAGAGCTTTTCAGAACATGAACTCAGACACCAACTGTTTTTATTAAAGTGACTATAAAATGAAATCGCACAAAGCCAGAGCTGCTCTGATATTTTCATTTTTGAATGCATTTAATATTTTAACATCTCACTGAAGAATCAATTTGAAGGACATCAGAGACAAAAGATTCCCTTCCAGCAGGCAGAACACGGATTCCCTACAGCCTTTCACTAAGGCTTGCAGTCCTGTGTCATTTGAAATGATTGTCATGAGGAAAACCTCTTATTATAAAACCAGAAAATTAGCCTCCCCGATACCAAACCTATTGTTACCATCTGTATATAGACAGTGTGATGCAAACCTCTCCCACTCATAAACATAAGCTTTCACACCTTTAATCATCCTTTATTCTTAGAACTTTTGTTCCTTGGAATGTGGATTTTTAAACTATTTTTAAATCATGTATTTTACATTAAAAATATTTTCTGAAATGCTATATCGCTAGAATTTCTATTCATGAGTTTTCATGGTCTGTCTGGGTAGCACAAGTGTAAATCGGATGTGTTTTTCAGGTACACAGTGTCTGTACCCAGGTGAGGACTGGTGTCCCCTGGAGATCAAAGGCAGCCTTAAATGGAAGAAAGAGATGGGGGCAGAAACCATGACAAGGGAGACAGGCCTGCACTCATGTTCGTGAGGGACAGGAGCCTGGTATGGTGGTGAACCCCACAGAGAGACAGCTAGGAGGCTGCCTGTTATATTTTTCTAAATATATCTGAGATGTGTCCTATTGAGTCACACTAGGTATCTGTGTGCTGTCATCTGCCTAATTTGTGGAATGAACCTAGTAGAAAACCAAGTAGTCATTGAGGATATGGTAGTTTCATGTTAGTGAAAATTATAGTTTTCCAAATAAAGGCTGAGAGAGGTGGAGTTTTAAACATTTCTGAAGATGGGGTCCCTCAAGCTGAGCATGTCACCTGGAAGAACCTGCCAGTGCAGTAGATTTAGAGACGTTCAGGGAAGTCAATACGGACAGCAGATCGGAAAAGGCAGCTGTTTAATATTCAGTATGTCCTGGATCTTCTGTGACTCGCTTCACCCTGACCTCATTGCTACATTATCAGAAGATGTTACAGCAGCTCACTCTTCCTTTCATGTCAAAAGCTGACCAAATCCCTTTATCTTTTCGCCTTCCTCAGAGCTAGTTCTGAATCAGCCTTCCTACTTTCAGGTGACACTCTGGTGCTTTGGCCAACATTTGAAGCTCATCGTGCCTTCCCAGCTGTCTGTGCCATTTCAGTTAAAGTGCTAGTGACATGTGACAGAAAAGTGCTCAGGGGCACAAATCCAGCTGTGTATTTGGATCTGCTGGAACTGAAGTTTGTGCTTGATATTTCCTTCTGTAATTGGCTGTGATCACCAAGATGAAACATTCCAGCTTTAAATAATACTTGCTTAGAAATTCTACTATTTCTAATGGGAACTTTTCAAACTTTGCGACAAAAGTAGAGAGAATACTATAATGAGCTTCAAATACCCATGAACCAACTTATTCTATTCTTGATATATTAAGAGCTACTTAAATATATGATCAGTGTTTCCTCTTATATTTTGAATTTTTGTGGTTTATTATAACATATTGCATTTTAAATTTATAGTAATAGTTGATATTTGGCCAATTGTACTTTCCTTATTTATGCTGAATTAATGAACAAATTGGTTTTTTGTGTGAATTGCTAATTGAAAGGTTATGGTTTGCTATATGTGTGATTTTCCTCCAAGAATTTGGAGAGCAGTGTGTTCTTCTGTGATAAGTTACTAGGTGAGATTTCTAACCATCTCTCTTTCTTTTGGTTCCTCTGTCACTCCCTTATTTGATCATTTGGTTTTAACAAGTTCCATATATATTGAACCTTCAAATGTAAACATCACAATCTAAAGGCAGTTCATAGGAAAGAAAAAAATTGGTAAGATATTTTGTAGGGAAATTGTAAGAGATATTTGGTTGTGAATTCAAGAATATTTTCCTCATCCCTTGGCTTTACATTATGAGAGAATATTAACATTTGTGTCTTTCTTAGTTCTAGAGAATAGTTGATACAGTTCATGTTTATAACTTTGTTGTAATAACAATCATATGATTCACAAATACAGTGCAAGTCTTTAAATTTAGGATTTTAGCCAATAACTACCCCACATAACAATCAGTACAATGGTATCAATGTAATTAGAATGTAGAAGGTATTTTTAAAGTGACCTATATGTAGAAGGAATAAAAGAATTGACAAAGAAATGATAAGAGAAGAATAGTAAAATAATTTTAAAACGTTAAGATTTCTATTTGAAGCAAACTTTAGTTAGTAAAATTGCATTCAAATATTATCTACCCAAATGAAAAGATTCTTACATGTAGAGAACTGATACCTTAAAGACATGACATTAACTACATATTCATATCTTACCTTTTTACATATGGAAATTCAAAGAAAAATAAAGTCCAAGAACAGCAGCCTATTCATGTGACTTCTTTAGTATTGTTCTTTCCTTCTACCATAGCGCACTCAATTATAAATGATAAGACAAGTGACTATAAAATCTGAAAATATCATATAGGTTTTCTGTTGCTGTGTTCCACAATTTATTATTACCATATTCATAAAGCATGATCTAAAGTAAAGGAATCGCCCCATAGAACAAAATTCTAAAGTGTTCTTACCTTGATGCTACAAGTACCACTAGTTTTGCATATGGGCAGAAAGGGGCTCGATTACTTATAATTACCAGAAAGATGGGAGCAGCGCCATCCAGTTCTCAGTTGCAATACTGAAGTAATAGAAATTAATTTAACAAAGACAAAAGTAGTTATAACCTCAAGGAGCATTTTGATACAGTTAAGGGGCAAGGGCAGAGTAGGGGTCCAAGTAACTTCCTCCTTTGTTAGTGTCACCAGTGATGGAGCCAGAGTGCCTCGGCCTTGAGACCGATCAAAACAACACAGAGCGGGTGACTCCATCTAAAATTTGGCCTCTCAGGTGCTGGAGTAGGGCTTTTCTAGCTAGGGTCTTGCCCACAGATCTAGTCATGATTTTTTCCCTTGTCTGTGCCCGGGTGAAGGAGGTTTGACTGTAGAACACACAGAGCTACACACTTCACCCAAAGCCGTTTCTCCTTTTGAGGCTCTGTGTGAAAATCAACTTGTGACAGCACCTTTATAATTGCTGTTTTTACATTCTTTAATAATTGTCTCACACAGGTCCAGTGTTTTCAATCCACTCTTTCCCTCGCAGTTCCTTGTACTTTTCTTGTTCACACAAGGTAGAACTACAGCCTATTTACGTGACTTCTTTAGTACTGTGTTCTTTTATAGAGGGAGGAACCCCGATCCAGCAGTGTTGGATTGGCTATCTCAGCGGCTGGCTTTTGCATAGGTACTCATGCCTGTCCTGGTCCAGGATCCCATCACAGACTTGGCAGCAGGACTGGTACATAAGACATGTTCGCAGCTCTGATGTCAACCGTCCTCTCAGTCCCACAGACCTCAGGCCACACAGCCCGCCTAAGACACCGCGTCCCCACAGGGACTCCCGGCAGCACCAAGCACAATCACAGGCCATTTCTATGTTGGGTTCCTATGTTAATATGCTTATTCAAAGCAGAAATTTTGCATGTTTCTAAGGACACCCCTAAGATAGTACAGTTGGTAAGTAACAATGGAGCGGCTTTCTTGCGCTGGGCCATTTTAGTAAAGCATTTATACCTGTTCTCTCATTGAATATTATATGCTGAGACAGAAACATAAATTCCTGACCATTGAGCATCATAGCATTGTGTGCTATACCTTTCTATACTTCTATTTTCTCTTTATGCTGATCTTCAGTTCTTAAAAGGAAAACATTTATTAAACTTAAACATTTAGACAAATGCATGAATGATCAAAGTTTTGGAGCCACTAGAAACACCTGACTTATCCTGAAGAATTCTCGGGTGGAAGTTGGACAATCAAAATGTGTAGATATACAGGCTTCTCTGTTGAAGCTGTTTGTTGTTACAGAAGCCTGGCTGATTACAGTCTGACCGACACCCCTGAGTTATTGGGAAAAGCTTATGAAAACCTCACATAAGACTCTTTAAGTGTTTGAAACAAAAATGTTTTAATGCAGTGACCTAATTTCACAGGTGAAATAATAAGATGAAAAATAGCTGGCAGGAGACTCAAATTAACAACAGTAGGAAAAGGGTAAGTAGAGTTACAAGAGTGCTGTCAAGCTCATCTTTCTGGAAGAACATGGGTTGGGGCCTGGAGGAGAAGTGATTACTGCCAGAGATGCTGCCTAAGGGGTGGCTGGGGAGGGGAGGAAGGAAAGGAGTGAGAAGAGGATGGGAGAGGATGGGAAAGGGAGCAGAGCTGGGACAGGCTTCTTTTCTCCTGCACCACAAGCAACATCCTCTTGCGGGAACTCAGCCAGGAGCAGCTATGTCAGGCCGGGAAACCTAGTGGAATGGCCAGCACCTCTGTGACACGCTGGAGATCAGGCACAGGATATCGGAACACGGTTCACAGAACTGCATATGTGGTGAAGAGGGAATTTAGGAAACCAAGCCTGTTTGTATCAAAAGGGTGTCAGATGTTTGGGCAAACAACAAATGTTCTCTAGTAACACATCTCATGATTCTCAAGGGCAATTTTTTTTGTGTTACAGGTGTTAATTTGGAACTGTTGTCCTAGAATTAATATTTGCATTTTCAACTTACTGTGGAGAACACAGCCTCCATATGACTTCATGACAGAGTTGTAGGAACCCTTGGGCATCATTTCTTGGTAAAACCATGACGATTGCATTTTGCTCCTCCAGTCATTTCTGTGAAATTCTTTCCTGAGTGGCATTTGCAAGCATCTGCTTTGGCATTGTGCTTCCTACAGCAAACATGGACTTGGTCTTTGTCATGTGAAAGAGCAGAGCAGGTCACATGCCCAAGTTTGGGCACAGCAAACACCATGGCAGCTGCTTGAAGTCTCCTCTACACTGCAGCGGTCCAAGGACCAGGGAAGTGAAGCTTCTGAGTAACATATTATGCTGTAAGACCTCCTGAGGCCCTGTAGAGCTGCAGTACTGGACATGGACACGTTCCCAGTCCTAGACTTTGTTACCTTCTTTTTGACCACAGAAAAATTCTCTAATACTTTGAATTTTAGTTTCCAAATATATAGGAACATGGTAATTTTACTTACATTACAGACTTCTCACAAGACCAGTTGAAGTAATCTGTATCATAGGTCATCAAGGTTTTCTGTAAATAGCAAGATAGGATTTTAGGCTTTGTTGGTCATATGTGACTAGTGCATTTAAGCCATTACAGGAGGAAAGCAGACAGTATGTAAACAGATGACTCAATGGATTTTTATTTACAAAAAAGAGTGCCAGCCATGGATCATATTTTATTGTCCCTTGATCAAAATCATTTGTTATAATGCTTGGCAAAGAGTAAGAATTTGATAAATTTACTGAATATTATTATATCAACATTATGACTTTTATTGTTCTTTTTTGATAAATTAAGAAAAACACTTCTAAATTTAGCTTTTTAAAAAATTAAACTCCCTCTGGTTCCCCTGAAGCTGTCTTCTGAGATTGCCTTATCCCCACGTAACCCCACTGCTCAGGCCCAGGCATCCCTCTTAGACCCTGGGAGACCTTCTGGGAAGGGCACATAGGCCTCTCCTGAAAACGCAATGCTCATAATGGCTTGGAAAACTTTTCAGATCCTTAACAGCAGATCTCAACACTTAGCTCTTGCTTGAAATGGGAGTTGCCAAATGTGTAAAGTGAAACTGCTGATTGCAGCCCTCACATGAACAAGGCCACCAGCTTGTGCAGCCCCATGGAGAAGTGGCACCCCAGATCTGTCAGCAAGGTGCTGGAGCAGGAGCTGGGAGTGTGCAGGCAAGAGGGACATGGGGATCTCACTCTGCTGGGTCTCAGTAAAAGGCCGACTGGAAAACTGGAGGACAGCAAAGAATGCATGAGCACACGCTCCAGAAAATACCACAGGGCAAAAGCAAGTTTCTGTAGTGTCTTTCTCATGATACAGCATTTCTGACGCACAGGTCTTACAATTAAAAACATAGTAAGATACAGAAGGCAGAGATGAAAGTCTGGCTTTTAACAGAATTTAAATTATACACAACCTGAGTCACACTGTGTGGCAAACCTATGCTCAGCAGGGGTTTGGGAGCAGGATTCTTATTTGGTCTCATGGTTCGCAGGTTACAGTTTTAATTCTTAGGACAATCATACTTACCGACGAGACTCCTAAAATAAGTAGCACCATAGCCATGTCCACAGAACGAATGCAGTATTGATACCAGCGCCGAGCAACCCATGTGTTTGCTGCCACGTTCAACCAAGGGGCTGCTGAAGAAGATGCAGAAAAATGCATCTCCCTAGAATGCAAAGCTCCGTGAGGTGATTAATGGGCATAAAGTTGTAAAATAACAATTAATTTTGAATGCAGCACCAGAATTCGTGGAGAAATGAGGAAAGGTTCTGTATGCTGCACGGTCTTGGGGGGCATTGACGCTGTTCATATTCAATTCCTCTGCCCTTGTGAGGCCCCGTCCTCTTCTGCTTAGAAATGACCCCTCCCCCGCAAAGGGCATGCGTCTCTTGTAGTTTATATATTGTGTTTCATTTTGACGTGCTGAATAGTGATTACTATTTATTTATTTGTATATTCCCTTTGTCTATTGATTTAATCCATTTAATACTTTTATGAAATAGGATGAGGGAAATAAAGGCCAATTTATAGCCTCTTGCCTATAGTCACAGAGTGGCAAAGTTTTGGAAAGGGCTATTTGAAAAACAACAAATGTTTTAGGTGATAAAAACCACATAGTTTGTGTCACAATTGCTCAGCTTTACAATGGGGATGAGGGAAAGCAATCATGGGCAGTATGTTAAGTGAAGAGACAGGCACTCAGTTCCAATAAAACTTCAATCACACAGTGAGACTGAGATAGAGTTGATATTCAGACTGTGTTTGCGTTTCATTGTTACAGTTATCAAAAGCTTGTTCGTTTAAGGGAACTCAAATAATATCTGTTGTCTAGTAGGTAGTTAATTCTATAAAGAACTGTTATGGATTAAAAGCTGGTGGTCAACTTAATGCCAGCTGGATTACATCACCATGGTGCTAAGCATAGATGTTCCACCTGAAGAAAGTTACCAGCATGAATAGAGATGTGAAGGAGAAGGGAAGCACTGAGGCACTGTGGGTTTTCCTACATGTTGCTGTTTGAGCCGTTGGTTCTCCTGGAGAAGCTCTGGTCCTCACATTGAACAGTGCTTCCTGGCTCAGGAGAGGAAGATGTGTGCCTTTTGGTCTCCATCACACTGGGTTCCTGGCATGTGCTTGACTGTGCCTGTCATCGGAGGAGCTTGGGACCTCCGTGTCACTGAGAATGGCTGTGGTGCTTTTCAGGTCAGCCCTGGTGTTTGTTGTGAGTGTGACTTTTCAGCTCTAATGCAGAACCTTCAACCCACCAGCACAACTCCTTCACCCAGCTGGCATAGACTTTCTAGCTTCCACCACTGACCTTTGGGCCTTCCCAGCACGGATCTGTAAGAGACTGGCGTGAGTCCTTCTTGTGGGCTCTAGACCTCCAGTTGGACTCGTGGGAGGCATTGTCATGATCTCTGGGTCTTCATCTGAACTCATGTGGGATATTGTTGTGAGATTCAGGCTCTTGGCTAAATATTCTATGTCTTTAGCATTGTGGATAGATTTGCTGCATTTTCTTATGTTAATTCTGGGTGACCATCATAAAAATAATATTATAAACTCCATGTCCTGATTCTAATTGTTCTCTTCACAACCCCTGACTACAAGAACCATTTTTATTAAGTGTAAGTATTCCTAAAAGGAGGGCAGAGTTTACAAATGTGTCAGTGAGGGAGAGGGTCTTGGAGATTCCCAGAGCACAGTTTTATCTTGGTATGCTGTGATTTCCGGTGAGGCTATGTGAAAAGAAGACCTTACCACCACACAAACTTCCAGAGGAAGATCATGTATGTCCCAATCTGTGGGAAATTAATTTATAAAAAAAGGAAACACTTCCATGTTCTCCAGATACATTATGTTTGTGGTCTTTTTGGCTGTTGCGGTATATCAACTGTCATTATTTTTCACAAAAAACAGTTGTTTTAAAGATAGAGCCTGGTATTTACTAGGTTCTCAGATAAATATTTGTAGAATGAATGAGTGGTGATCACCATGGCCTTTGGGTCACTCATATGCTTCTCTGCACTAAAAATTTGCCTTCTAGAACATCATCACAGGTTAGATGATGGCAGTCCTGTATGCTCTTTGTTAGACATACTCATTTTGAAAAATGGAGAATCAAAATCTTCTGAACCCAGAGCAGGTGGGCACTTTTAAGATAAACACTGCCAACTTATGCGGATATTTCTTTTCTGCTGCTAGGATAGTTGTCATTCCTTCCAGTTTTTAAGTTCAAGTGTCCAAGGAATTTTAATTTCATAAACCCAAGTTCTTCTTTAACAATGATACCTGTGACACATGTCAGTTTCTACCCCTCACCTGTTCATTCACATGGGTGTTCGTTCAGTGCAGGCTGTGATCAAGGTTCTATGCTAGAAATGAAGTTTCAAAAGCAAACCATTCATGGTCTTTATTTAGTTTGGCATAAGAGCTTTAAATAGATCATTATGTACTGCTATCATTTTTTATTCATAAGTAGCTTATGATTGTGAAGAATTGAGAAATCAACTCTGGTGAAATCTTTCCAGCTGAGTTCAAAGGATAGGTTAGTTTCAACAATTGAATAACAAAAAGAAAAAAGTCTTTTGAAAGAAAAAGTACATACAAAGACCTAGAAACTTGAGCAAATGTGACAGAGTCAGAGAAGGACTACTAGTAGCTACCTGAAGAGTTCATTGAGAAGCGGCCGAAAAATGAGGGTGCAACATGGAAAATAAAGCTTCTGCATACGCCATGCTAAGGAGCTGAAAATCACATGATAGGCAAGAAGGACTCATTGAATTACTTTAAGGAAGGCAGGAATGTAAGCATATTTATAGCTCAAAAAGTCACCTTATGACATTTGAGAGGGTGGATTTTAAAGGGTAGAGAGTAGCGGCAAGTAAGCCATTTAAAATTGCAATAATCCAGAAGAAAGATTACTAAGACTAGAGTTTGGTGGTAGCCATGGAAACAGAGGGAGATAGAAAATGCAAAAGTTGTTTTGGGATTCCTGGACTTCTCTGAGGTCTGGAGGATTCAATGATTGGGTATAATGTAAGGGAAAAGGAAAAATAAGTATTGGTCATGAAATACTTCTCTCAAGGAGAAGATGCTTGGAAGAAAGAGCAGGCCGGGCTGATGTAAAGAGGTGGCTAAAAATCCAGGGGAGGCCATGCTTCCACAGGGTGCAGTGAGTTACTGGGCAGAGAAAGTAGTGGAAGTCACAGATGATGGGTGGTTTTTATTTGCTTTATCTCCTAAGAATGTTACAAAATAAAGAGTATTTTATCTATTGTCATTAAAATGATTGAGGCACAAGTAGAGTGATTTTTAATAACTTACCCAATATTACAAGAAGACATGATTGAACCAAGATTTTAACCTGCATCTTCTTGGCTTCTAACCATCTCACTCACCCTGCCATGTTCGTTCACAATTTCGGTAGAGATAAAATTTTCTGTGTTAGTATGTAGACTGAATGATGTAATTGGGCATATGCATTATTGTGTATTTGCACAAAGCATCAAATAGGAGGAAGCTCTTATCTTATTTCACGTGCTTTTTTATGGCATTGTATATTAACTACACACAAAATCCTGTGCAATGCAAGTATGTGGAAAGAAGGAGAGAAAATGGAAAAATGCAAATGAAAATGGAAGAGGAAATAACCTTTTTCTAGTCCCCTACATTATAAAAATACAAATAAAGTTGTTTCCTCTTAACAATGTCTGCAAGGTAGGAGGGCAGCATCCAGTCTTCCCAGGTGGCTATTTCAACCATTAGTGAACTTTTTGTCAGTGTATTAGAGAATATATTCAGAAGCTCTCTCATGGAGTTCGGCTTGTATTTCATCTGTCGTAGACTCAAAACAATACACTTCAAAACAGGTAGAATAGGGAAACGTGACTGATATCACACCGCATGTGACATCCACTGTGGGTATCGGGGCATTTCCCATTGCAGGACTGTTAGAAACACAGTCTGTCTCCTCTTCCCAATTTGGATTGTGCTATTCTAAGAATGGATGATTGTCTCGGGATGACTTTGTACGCTCATGTCTATGGAAAGATAACTCAATGATTGTTTGTTAGGCACTTAGTAAAATCATAAAGTGAATTAATTTTGATAAAGAATTCACATAAGGTCCACACTGGACTCAGCTGATGTCTCAACAGAACTCACATTGGCTTCATTCTCAAGTGATAATTCTGCAATATTTTTAACAAATTAGATTTGAAAAAATCCAAAAAGGCCACTACTGTATTTTCTGGGTAATTATGAGGGACCTTGAAGTGCAAACTATCTTTTCGGAGTAGATCTATAGATTCTGACAGTGGGTAGAGCTCATGGTACCTTCAGAGGGTGGGAAGATTGGGGCCCAGAGACTCAGGGCAGGAGAGTCACACCACAGCAATGTGGCTGGAAGAGGAGCCAGGGGGTGGACCTGGGTCTGGGTCTGCACTTCATAATAAAGCTATCTTATTTAAGATTGTGTGGATATTGGTAAGAGATATTCATAGAGACTGACCCAAGTCCCATATGCATACCTGCACATACACAGAGCCACCTCAGTGTGCCACACAGTGTCATGGTAAGAACAGAGGGAAAACATAAGAACTAGATGCACTCTTAAAAATATTCATTGTATATTTTTTCTCCTGGACTATAAGGAAAATAATATGTAATGTTTCATTTTTAATTCTTTAACTTACACTATGCTCTTTGAAAGTTCTAGGGTCAGTAGAATCTAATATATCTTAGTGGATTTGTAGTTTGAAGTAAGGGATGATGTTATAAAGAGAAATTATAAAATTACCAATACTTTGTTCCCTAAGCAGGACCTCTTTTACCATTCATAATGAGTAAACACACCAGGACAAGTGGGAAGAACCAGACTGCATCAGGATAATCAGCATGTCCAATCCTCCCAGAGAGGCGACCTTCCTACTTGAGGGGCCTAAGTGTGCAAATGCATTTGTCTCTTGAAGTGTTGCATGGGTGGACCTTGGGCCTTGAGTTCTAGGCTGTGACCGGAAGTGAAGGTAGCAGCAATGGCTGAGCAGAGATCAAAGAATATCAAGAAGGTGGTGCCACACGGTCCTCAGTTCTAGCCCCTATTCTTACTCATTTCCCTTCTTCTTTCCCAAATACACCGAAAGGAAGTCTTCTCTACATGAACTACACAGAGAAACCTGTGGTGAAAACACTGAAATAAGTGGCCAGGACAGTGGAATAATAGGAAAAAATATTCATATAGAAACCATCATTTCAACATGACAATAAAAAATGTGCATGAAGGAAAAGCAGGCCTTACACCAGTATTCCCCCACTGCTTCCACCACTCAGAAGGAAAGAGTGGGCTGTGCTGTTCATGAAGTAGGTGAATTAGTGGAGAAGTTGGTAGACTATGTTCCTCCTCCTCCTTTCTCTATAGGTGTCTGGGGCCTTGGGGCACTTGGCAGAGTGGCCTGGCTGTCTGCTGACCCTGCCAAGTGCTCTCACCTCCCATGTGCTACTCTGAAGGAAAATGCTTCTAACTCTCTCTCTACAAAAGATTAGCCACTTAATATTCTTGAAGGTGGAAGCTGTCTCACCAAGATAGCATTGTTTTGTTTCTTCAAGTTTAAATTGCAGAAATGTCTCTAATACTCTCATTTATATGAACATGCCACCATGATTTATACAGACAGAGGCCGTTAGAGTGATTCAGTGTTCCAATCATCTTGATAATGGGCCCTAATTATTACATTTTCTAGTACCTAAAAACAATTGCAAGCTAGAATGAAAACCTTTGGAAGAACAAGAATATTACACTTCTATTTTTATCACAACTCTGATTTTTGAAGAAAAAAATAAATTAGAACTGTTAATTATGCAAATCTCAGATGACCTCGGAGCTCCGAGCTGGCCTCAGAGACAAGGCTGTTGGTAACAGTTTAAGGTTTATTGCTCTGGGAACTGTAGAAGAATCTACTGGAAGAACGTATCTTGGTTTCCAGAATGAGAGATTAAGAAGAGATTATATATTATTTTTCTTCTTTGAAAATTGAGACCTGAATTCTACTTCACTGGTCCTTTTTGTTTCTGCAATGTCTGTGCCTCTGTTTAGAGACACACAGACAAAACGGGCTGTGAGTTCCCCTGCCGCCTGCTAATGAAGGAGGATGCTGGCATCTCATGAGGTGACAGGGCAGATTCCCGTTCTAAGCAGAGTCTCCTCCCGAAGGAAGGAACTGATTTCTCACTTCAGTGTCTCTTACTCACGTTCCTCTCCTTGGCTTCTCTGGTTTCCTCCTATAGTGCGAAGTTGATTTATTTTGTCCTCTGTCTGCCACTTCCCTTTGTTAGTTCATACACTGCTTAGCTTATCCCTGCCTTCTTTATTCTTGCTGATGCTGTTGTGACTCTCTTTTTCATTCATGTTTTCTTCTGCACCCCTTGATTTATAGTCAAATTTCTTTGTGAACCTACAGGAATTTTTATGTTTGGAGATAATTTCTCAGAAATAAAACTTGATGGTTGGGGCACACGGAAATTACACATTCATAAGCCTGTTCCTCAAGACCCGCTGCTTGTCTTTGTATCTGTCCCATCTGTGTTCATTCACATCCACATCCTTTGCCCACGTTTTTATCCATGATCCCAAACAGGTCCACACCCGATTAACCCGTGCAGCCACATCCCGGACCACACCCATGCCCTGGCCACCTCACCTTCATCTACACAGCCACAGCTACCTTTTATGAATTTCACTCTGTATCATTTCTTTCCCCATATTTATCCTTATCTTCATCTTACTTCCACTTTCATTATATAGTGTTTCATTGTAGTTGATTTATTTTCACCTTAAACCACCACTCCACTAGATGTCAAAGCCATTTATTCTTTCCAGTTGATAACATACTTGCCTCTCTGGGATTATTTCTTTTCCATAAATAGTCGGTTCTAAATTCATATTCCTATCAGGGCTGGTTTAAACAGTCACTGTTTACATGACTCAGTCTCTTAGAGAATTCTTAGCCACTTAGATGTCTTTCCTCCTCTCACTGTTTTCCAAGAGACTTATCCTACCACATCAGGGTAACCTGGCTTAGGAAGTCATTCACTCTCTGACACACTCTATAAAAGAATCCATTTTCATAAAGTTTGTCACATGTCTTTGAAGTGCAGCCAAGACGGAGAACCTTCTACCATTGAAGACCTTAGAGCCTGCAGTTCTGTGGGCCATGGAGCATGTCTCTAAAACACAACTGAGGCCTGTCAGGGTGACTGAGTGGGCTTCTTCAAGGGTGAGTAATTGCACTGTTCTCATGCTCTGTGGTGTGGGACAATGCAGGAGGGAGAAGGCAGCACAATGCTCTAATCCACTTACAATGTTAAGTGCTAAGACAGCTTCTCTTTTGAAACTCCGAGAGCAAGTACGTGGGCCACCATTACTTACCTCGGGTCATAGACCTAGGACATGGTAGAACTTTTGGTTCCACTGAAGTTAAAACCTCTACTTTTTCTTTTCTGTTGAAATTTGTTATTTATTTATACCTGTTCACAGTATATAATTGTTATGTTTGTCATGGGGAGTTGGTACATTTACCCAGTACATCTTAATTCAACTGAAAAAGACTCCATCTCTTACATCAACATGTTTTATTGACTCTCTACATTTATAAGTCTTAAGGTGACGGTGCTAGAATAACTAGTTAGAAATCCTAACTTACTGGTCCTTCCACTTTCCACACTAACCACCCTTCCGTCTTGCCAGGCCAGGTCCTCTGGCTCTTCACCTTCCATACCCCACTGCTGCCACAGTATTTGAACCTTACACCTGAGATTTAGTTAGTTACTCTTCTTTCGTGAGTCTATTCCTACTCCTTCGGAAAGGTCCTCATCATTGGACCTACTCTTAACACATGCTTATACCACAGCAGGGTCTTTGTTAGAACCCTGTGCAAATATGTACAGCTCTGCGTAATCACACTGCTGTGCCAGATTTCAATGACCAATTCCTCAGGGAGAAACATGGATGATTTCTTATGCCTCAGGAACATGATTTCCTCTCCCTCTTATTACTTGTCACTTACTCAAAAGGAGAATTTTAGTATGTCTACATTAAGAATGCTTATGATCAATTTGGTCTGTTTCTGAGAAAGAATATTTTAAGATAATACCCTCCTTCAAGTAAATGGACTTACGAGAAAATACGACTTCATCAAATCATTTGTTCTAAGCCTCTCTGATCTCATAACATTTTAATGCAAACTGTAGCATTACTTCCTCCAAACTCTTTATGGTTAATGATGTTTAAATTATTCTCCATTATATACTTTATGGAAATACATTCTATATAAATATGAGAGTAATTTTTAGCAGCAGACTGCATTTAATATGTTAGATTTAATAAATAAAGTCATATTTGCATGTGGGATATTTTCTCAAAGCATAATAAAGTATGACAGGTTGGTTATGAGGAACTTAGGTCCTTGATGTATGTAGCAGCTTAAGGACTTGTCACCTACCTTGATGCATTAATTCTAGTACTTTGCGAAGCGAAACTTCCCATTGTCTGCAAAACACTGTGAGCCCTTTAACATATGACAAGCCTTTAGATCACATTGCTTCTGTGACTCCACATTCAGAATGCAAATGAGCCTCTGCAGTTCTCGCTGGCATTGGAATACTAATTGAGAAATGCTTTCTGTACCATCATGCTAGGGTGTACGTACAAGACGTGTCCAAAGCGTGATAATATGTTGCTCATAATATCAACTTCCACTAGTTTATTTAATGACTTTACTGGATCCCAAGGTGAATTTTAGAAAAGTGACTTTATCTCCAAGTTCAGATTGCTTTTTAGCCAATACATGATGAGTGAACTAGCATTTGGCAAATTTCACTTTGAGATAATGGTTCCTCTCTGCCCTACTAACTGCTTTGGTTAGATAATTAGACTTTGTGGTTAAAGTCAGATTCAGAGAAAAACCCTAGAAGCATTGCCTGAGCCATGCTTCGGTTATGCATAATGCTGAAAAGTAGCACTTTCCATGTGCACCAACTGGGGGGGGGGTCACTATGAAGTTTTAAGTTAAGGATAATTTTGTGACAACTTGGGAAAAATTCATAAGGACTCCGACTCTATTTTGCTTTAAATTCAGAAGGTTGCTCCTATCATTTCTTATGGGCTTATTATTTATAAGTTATACCTGATGCCCTGTCATCTAGCTAGCCCAGGCAATCTGTCTCTTCCCAAGCCTCATTCCCCAGTGCTTTTCAGTATGACAAATTTACTTCTGACATGTTTTCTTTCTCTTTTCTTTCTGCTAGATCCCTTCCTTAAAAGTCGGCAATATTCTCACTTCCATCTTCTGATGTTTTTCTCTGCTAGCTCTGGAAAAGTCTTTAGCTAATGATAGTTTAGAGTATTGAAGCTAAAAACAAGTGCTTTAAGCTCAATAATTTTCAAGAATTCCATAAATACTTTCTGATGTTTATAGAGAGTAGATGACTTTTGGGCAAAAATCTGTCACCTATAAACACATTTAAAATCTATTTAGAGAGTCACAACCTACATATCACATTAGCTACTTTTTTTACTGCTGGGACAAAATACACAGTTTGCAAGAGAAAAGACTTATTTGGCTCTAGGTTTCAGAGGGCCCAGTTGATAGCTGGCTGGCTCCAAAGCAGAAACAGCAAGGTGTAAGGGCATGACAGAGGAAAGATGCTCAGCCCATGTCACCTAGGAAGCATACGGAAGGCAAAAGAACCAGAGAAATGAAGAAGCTAAACCAAAGACACAGCTTCCACCTCACACACCACCCAGCCCACACTCAGTTATGAACTCAGTGTATTAATCTACTGATGAATACGACATCCTCCTGATGAACATCTCCTTCTTAAACACCTTTGAACATGAGACCTTTGGAAGATATTTTGGATCCAAACCATAACACTTCATCTCTGTGCTCCAAGACTCAGCTTCATCTCGTTATGGAAAATGAATTTAGTGCATTTTCAGTGGTCTCCAAAGTCTCAACAGTTCCAACATTTTCAAAAGTTTTAGTCCAGACTAAAGCAAACTGGTAGCTGTGAACTCCTGTAAAAAAAAAAAAAATATATATATATATATATATATATATATATATATATATATTATATATACTTCCAACATACAATGGTATAAAATAAACACTCATTCCCAGAAGAAGGAAGAAGGTAAAAGAAAGCAATCAGACAGAAGAAGGTCAAAATTCATCAGGCCAAGTAACAAATCCTTGTGGTAGTGTTTGTTACAGGCAGCTGAGTTAGTTAGAAATACAATAGGCAGTCAAACAGGGCTAGGTCCTCAAGGAAGCCAGTGCAGAAGCCCAGATACCTTGCAACTGTTGGGGAGACAGGCACCTCCTGCTGTGGGCCAGGCCTCAAGACAAAAGGTCAAACAAATACACCTGCCTCTTAAGGACTGATATTCTGAATGGTTCCCTATCACCCCCAGGAAGCCAGGAGTCACCATCCCAACCCCCTGGGGAAGAGTCACTGCTCTCTAAGAATGCTCTCTTTCTACCTGACTAGCTTCCTCATTTGTCCCCAATTTAATCAATTTTACCTAAACAGTTTATCTTATTGGTTAACCATAGTTCTGTCCCACCTTATGCCCACCTGCCTTATGAGTTCCCAGTTTCCCCCACCTTAAATCCATCTCATCCCATGACTTTACTCTATAAAAGTCCCTAGAAAAGACAGAGTCCCTGGCAACCGGCTCGGGGACCCCTCCCATCTCTCTCAGACAGAAGCTTTCTTTCTCTCAACAAATATATTCTATTCTAACCTCTGTTGTTTCTAAAACTCGTTCTTCAATTTTATTTATTTATTTATTTATTTTATCTATTTTTTTTTGTGGAACCAGGGGATCGAACTCATGACCTTGCACTTGCCAAGCAGGTGCTTATGCCACTGAGCTAAAACCCCAGCCCCAAACACTAACTCATACCAGATATAGTAAGTCAGGAGTTTCATTCCCCTTTATCAGTAGCGATCTGTGGTTTCCCAGGTGTTTGAGTCCTGGGGACTCCTTGCCCGTTGCAGTCTGTCTCTTGAACTGGCTGTTCTCAGTGCCTAGGGCTTTCTTCAGCAGAAAATCCATGCTCTTGGCATTTCCAGCTTCCTGAGGTCTCAATTATACCTTTGACTTCACTCTCACAGGTTTACCCAATGCCCAGTTAGGGACATACTGACTGACTTCCTAGTTCTGAAATTTGCAGTGACCTCTGAGTGACTAGGTGTCCGAATTCAGGGAAACATTTCCCTAAGTGGTCTCAAGTGTACAGAGTGCCCTGGATCTCTCTCTTCTCAGAGTAGTCTTGCCAAGGACTTTACCTTTCTGCACAGTTGAATCTGTGATAGGTGAGATTTTCCAGTTTCTGAGAAGTCCTCAAGCCATCTTTTCTATTGTCCTTATGAAAAGTACTTGAATTTACATAAAGATTTCATTAACCTGTGTTTGTGATACATGATAATTACATTAATGGCAGGAGATATACAGACAGACAGATAGATAGAAGCTTGATCATTTTTAAACCTTTTCTTCCCAACTATCCCCTATTCCAACTTCTCAGATTCCCTCCTTTTCCAAATGATGCTAACCTTTCAGGATTACACTCTCCTTGGCTCCCACTTTACACAGACTCTTGTTTCTGGCCAAACTGCAGTTTTATTACAACCTTGTCTCTGCTTTTTGCTCCTTATTCAAAAAGCAGCCAGAAGCATCCGTGCCACAGACTGAGTGTTGATCTGCCTCGAGTTCCCTCCGCTATCTTATCTATTCCGCCCCTTTACATTCAGCTTCATACAAAGGGTTGGGACACAAGCAGAGTGCAGACAAATTCTTTTCCAGAATGTAACACGAATGGCCTCTAATCCAATTTCTAATGGGATCTTTGTTCCCATCTGAAACCTCCTGAGTTCGGCCTTTATTGTCCAAATTCCTACCAATATCCTTATCTTCTAAACTCTGACCAAATTGCCTATCAAGCTCTGCTTACAACCTTCTAGGACTTCTGTAGCCCATGTCTCTAAATCTTTCCAGACATATCAAATGCTATTAGAAGTTAGAGAAGACAGACAAAGAATCTTGTGATATCTTCCAGTTTATCACAAGGAATCTACTCCATCGTTGTGAAGGATTTTTGAAGGATTTTTTTATTAGCTGGGATTGTTTATCCTGTGCTTCCAATGGCTGACATGAGAACTGTTAGCATGGTTTCAGGCCACCCTTTCCTACTGATGGCTCTGATTCTTAAAACACCTTGCACAGGATAGGTGTTTAAAAGGAATATCATTTGACTACTAATAGGAAATACCTTGAACATATCTAGAGGATATAATATAAAAATAATGTTCAATCCTTTATAAGAAAGCTGTTGACAGAATATATGCAACTTAATTGAAAAACATGACAACTCTACATACTGCTACATACTGCTCAGAAATAATGTTCTATTTTCTCTTTCTCTCTCAGACAAGTTAAAATTTATCAAATATTGACATTGTCCCATTATGCACTTTAGGGGAAGTTTTCTTATGTTTCATGCTTAGGAGTTTAGCCTCAACTCATAACAGGAGTCATCATGATTTTTACCCGATTTCTGTTGCACATAAATATCATCCAACCATTGATATATAAAGATGATTGTGACAATTGCTTGTAGTTTGGAATGGATAAACAAAGAAGGTGGAAACAGAAAAACAGAAAAAAAAAAACTTGAAGGTTCTAAGCAGTGGTCAATTGAGGACTGAAAAGACTGGAGAATGCAGTGGTGACTTTCCAAGAATGTGCATCCAGGAGCCATCACTAAGGTCTACCTGTTGAGTTTCAAGCTAGACTGTGCAAGTATAAGAGATGGAGAAGTCTCCACACATCATTTCCAATTTGGGTTGCTAGGAGTTAGTTCATGACACAGGGAAAAGAAACCCTGGAGGAAACTTTAAAAGGGTTCCCAGTCATGACTTGTATATTCTTCGTCTCAGGCAGATCTTGGAGTCTTTTGTGTGGCTAGCAGCCATCTCAGCATTTGGACTCAGTGCAGTGGAATCATGGGATTAGTCTTTTCCCCTATGAAAATATTCACCCCAGCCTAACTACAAATCTACACCTGTTTTTATTAGTTTTTTTTCATATTTTTCATATCTTCATCCAAACAATTACAAAGTCCTTTCAGTTCCATCCCAGAAATATTTTGAGCTCTTCTATCACACTCCCATTTTACCCACAGTGCGTGGAACAGTTTCCTTACTTTGGCTCTGAATCCTTTCTTCCATGCAGAAGTCAAAGTTTGAAATACAAATCAGATTCTATCATTTCTCGGCTGAAACTCTTTCACAGCTTTCCATTTCAGCTAATATGATATTCAGACCATTTCTCATACCTGCGCGGCTTTTCAAACTGTAATTTTCTCTTTCTTTTGCCCTTATCTAGTATTCTATTCCACCTCATCCTCTCCTGCTCAAGCACATTTCGCCTCTTACAAGCTCTGTATTACACCCCAGCCACATTACAAATTTCTCCCTGCCTGGGATCTCTGCCCCTTTCTTTATCCTGCCTTCCTAGTCCGTACTGGTAGGTGGCTCCCTGATACCTGATAGCTCTCAGTCATATTTGAACTTGTCAGAGTAAGACTTCCTGGCTTTCCAATTGAAACAATCAGTATCTATCTCCACATTATTGGTTTACTATTTTTAGTTTATCTTTTTTTTTCCTTTTTTATGTATAGTATGTGCCATCTAGAGTATTAGGTAAGATCAGGCATCTTGCTTCTTTGATTACTGTTGCACTGAAAAGTGTTTACCACAGAGGTAGCATTCCATACATATTTGCTGAATGAATGTGTGATATAATTCATGAGTTAGGACAAATTTAACTGAGAGAAAGGCTATTGAAAAATTATCTGTAGACTTTTAAAAACTCACTTCAGATGCCTAGATTGATTTCTGATCATGGCAAGAGGTCCTTCAGAGCCTGGATACATAAACTACCGGAAGTAACAACAAGAAGCTGTATGGTAAAAGAGGGTGGGGACAGCCCCAAACGAATGCTTCCCCCAATAATGTTCTTTGCTAAAGTCTCTTCTCTACCAAATGCTACCTAATTTTCCCATTGACATACTGATTGAAGCCAATACTTACATACTATTTTCACAATAATAAATGGTGTGTACTGAGTCCACATCCAACCACTCTGCTATATCTTGGAGAGTCCCAGAGACACTCTTGTTGGCATCCTCAACTTCCACACCATTGGCATTTACCATATGAAATCTAAGTTAGTTTTAAAACATTGCCAGTGATGTCATTAAAAATGTATGAACTCTGCCTTTAGCTGGGGTCCTGTGCTGTCTGTTTCCGCCATGGTCTCCTGTTTCTCTTGGTCTGCTCATTGGATTTCTGACAAGTGCTTTTGTTAAGACACATGTGGACTTCTGTTTGAACAAAGAGGGATTAGCTTATCCTGTGTACTAGTCAAAGGAGAGAGGTTCTAAAAGGTTCTCCCCAGAAACTTTTCTAAATTGAATTTTTAAGAATATCCAAGGAGATATAGAGATGAGAGAAATTTCCTCAAATTTAGGGAAAAAGTTCATAGTAAGTCACAGAGATATGAGAGAATACTGGCTTCAGGGTTTGTGAATGAATGAGGCTGTCAGTATAGACCTGAAAGAACAGCAATGGGTAGATTGTAGAACACTTTGTCTAGCATGCTGGAACCCTTGGTTAGAGCAGTAAGGAGCTACAGAGACACTGAATACAATTCATTAGCACATCAGTTATACTACTCTGTCAAAGGGGGAAAAGATTGTATGTCGTTAGGGGTAAAAAGGAAAAAAGTACAAGGCTGTCATAGAGTTAAAAAATATCAGTCAAAAGATGGCGACTGAGAAACTAACACTTCCTCACTATGATTTTAGGTGGAAATAGGTAAAGCTGAGCTGATTCTAAAAGAAACTCTGGAGCTAAGATGAATCTGAGAATCTCTGCAACTTGTGGCAAGTAGCCTCAGTTTCCTTTCAAAGGTCTATTCTGATTTTCCCTACCTGTATAGATGCTTTGATACATGTTCCCAAAGCGATGCTGCTGGCCTCTCTGGTTTGCTCCTGTTTGTTTGTTAATATATGTCTTGCCTTCCAGGGAAAATTTTAGGGAGGCTTCCATGTTCTATATCCTCCTGCACATGTCTTACACACTTCTCACCTTGCAGAATAATCAGTTGTTAGTGTAATAACATATGCTTTAAGTAACTCATTAATTTTTCTAGTTTTTATTTTATTTTGTTGTTTTCCAGATCAGATACTCTAGTATGGCAAACCACATGGACAACTCTCCTTAAATAAAGCACAGTTATCTCCATTTTAGCTAAACCTGGCCCTATTTCCATGCAGTGTTATGTACAGAGCTGGCTAAGCCATTTCTTTATCCCTTCAATTGGCTTTAAGCAATATAAATGGGGCTAGCTAGGTTCTGATGCATACTCTTCAAAGCTAGGTGACAGTCACTGTTTCTCAGCCCCATAACTCCCCAAAACATGGTTAAGCTGGGTGAGATGCAGAGCAACAATTCCATGCTGTCAAATGGAATCGAGCCTCCAGGTTAAGAGGTGACAACTCCCCAGGGAAGAAAAGTTTATGTATCAGAACAGAAGCAGCAGCCCCAAAACATTACAAGATACCTCAGTTGTGTTATGCAGATTAGTCTTTGTGTGTATCCTTCTCTCTGCATGTTGCAGAAATGCTTTTAGGTCTCCTACCTAACCCAGCTCACAGTACTCAAGTATTTCCCACCATTCTCACAGTTACTCATGCTCAAGCCACACACTTCTTCATGAATTAATAAAATCTGAGTTTGGCCGAGGATGGAGGCCTTTGTTCTGTTGAACCACTGTCCTGGCTGGACTTAATATGTCCTTGGTTCCCTATAATTATACATACATCTTAGGGTCTTTATTCTCACTGTGGGTGGCATTGGAAGTGGTAGATTAGCCTTAACCTGCTAGAATTCCAATATTTTTTTCCATGGCATTACAAATATAAACTTCTCAGGCTGTGTTGAGGACTGGGAGGAGCTCTCTGTACATTAAGACAGTGCTTAGGATACGGTATTGCTTTATTACATATTTTGTAATGGAATCTCAGTCAGCTGGAATAGCATGAGTTTTTAGCATGATATTTTATTAATAAAAATTATAGAGAAAAATAAAAAAAACCTTAGAAATAGTCAACATGTAGGGTAAAGTACATAGAGTTTGTAATTACATGTATAATAATGTGAATGAATGTGAAATCAGATGATAGATGCCTCAGTCAGCTATAATTTGGCTTAGCCTTTGAACAAAGTTTATATTTCTTCCACAGCCAGTCTGGTGACATTACTCAACCTATAAATGGCAGACTAAGTCACAGAGGGATTGTGGATTGCACTGTAGATGTCATAAAAGCCTTAGAAGGAAATCTGCAATTAGCAGCATGGATGCCTCAGAGTCACGTAATATAAAAATTTAGGATGATTTATGGGCTGACAATTGGACTTTAATAATCTCTAGGGTTTTCAGAATACACAGTCAATCAGGTCTTCTACTTCCAGTGAGATGATAAACACCAAGACAGAATAGTTAGACAAATGACTGAGAGGCTCAGGAAGTCATTACTTTGCAGTTAAAAATCAATCAGCCCTCTCCCATCCTTCACTGGAGCATTGGGTACGGAAGACAAGCTGCATACCTCTGTATCCTTCCGAATGCCCCTGTGTCTCCCTGGTCACACAGCATGTTATTATCACTCTAACTCTATCACATAGCAGCATTTTCTTCAGCATATTTAAAGAGGGAACAGCTACTAGATGTCAATGTATTTTGAGTTTAATATTTAACAACCAGAACAAAAATAGTCTAACTGTTATATTTGTCAATATGAAAAATTCATTAGTCTCACTGGTAAAGCCTTTAAGTATTGAAAGAAATGATCAAACTGCACAAATTGGATTCTTTACCAACACCAAATTCTATCCTAGTGCCCAAACACTGTGTGCCTAGTTGCGGTAGGTGTCACTGAACATCAGAATACATAATAACCTTATTGCTATTTTGGAGTGCTTCTTAAACAGAAATATGTTTTATAAGATATAAATAACTGTCATCTTCAATAAATATATCTAGTACATGTGAAAAAGAATTAAATATTCACAGGTACCAATGATTAAATTGTACTTTTAGTTGCTTTCTGAGAAATTTGTGACATTTTATTGCTAATTCAGCAAAGCCATAAAACTATAAATACATTAACTATAAATACATCTAAATAGATAGAATTAGTGGCACTACATAGAAATAGCACCACCTGAGAGCATCTACTTAATAAATATCTAATTGAATTTATATAATATTTGTGAATAACTTTACAAATCAAGACCAAATGCGATATGTTGGCAGATGTGGTTTTTATTGAGATATTTATCAACATGTCCAGGATTCATAACTGAAGATATCCCTAGAAATTTTCAGATTAGGATAAACTTTTTACAGAAAAATAAATGCATTGGAGATGAGCACTGCCTCAGGATGCAGTAGAAAGGAAGCATTAGGTGCTGATAACATATCATGAGTCCATAACCACAATCTTTCCCCATATGTTTCTGTCAAGAAACTTTCTCATTTCACCAGCAAAAATACTCATCTTTCTTCTTTCATAGGTTAAACATAGTGATTAATTTCCAAGAACTTCTTGACTTACTTGACATTTTATAATCATATTTATGTTGAGAAATGCAAATGTATTTGGTGAATTTTCTTAAACTTGCATATTCCAGGGGAATACAAATAAGTAGGAAAATTTACTATAAGTAGCTTTTACGTATTTTATTTTTTACCCGAAAAAAAGAAAATAAACAGGAAAATTATCAAATATTTTGGGGAAAAGTTTTATTGCTACATTATTAACTCAGGTGTGCATGACTTGAAATCTTAACAGAAATATAGTTATCATAACCTTTTGTATAGAAAGAGATGGAGATTCCCCCATTGGAACAGATCTTCCCAAATAATGTGCTAACTGGAAAAATACATGATTTTCTCTTCCTTATTCATATAGAAACTATTTTCCCCCAGAAATGATTCCTCTATCTCTTACACCCACATTGAATGAAATAAAGCTCTAGAGAAAACTTGGAATTTTTATTGAATTATTATTGAATTCAAGTTTCTTTTCAGAGTGCAGAACGGGATTTAATATCTGAAATAAAGATCTTTTTAAAGAAGTTATAAGCTCTTTTCAGATTTAACTAGCTTTTCTTCTTCCTTCATGTTTCTTCAGATGCAACTTCTAAAACTCAAAAGTTAATTGGAGCTAAATAAAACTCAACAAAATATATGTGCTTTCTAGTTTATTTACTCTAATGAAATCCATGAATGTGCTTATAGCTATAAAGACATCATTACACCAGGACGGCCTACTTCTGCGCCCAACAGAAAGGTGTCTCTTTTGGAGTGTAGTTTTGGCTCACAGTAACTTGTAAGCTGGATATTTATGTATGAGGCATTCAGTGCTTGTTGGTTCATTTAGAACTTCTCTGATATCTAGGAAACCAATGGCTGTGTTCCTCAGCATCTTTTTCTCACAGCCTAGACTGGCACTCACAATGTCAATTCTAGACATAATAAATCAACCAGAACCATAAGGGTAGACTTCTCTGCTTGTGGTACTTAATGAGCATCTTCCTTACATGTGAGAAATTCCTCACACGATGCGTTTTGCCTGAGATAAAAGCCAGAGACTTACCTTTGCACCTGTTTTTGGAGTTAAGACACAGTAGCACATATAGGCAACAGCAGGCAGACGTAATTGGAGGGTTCAGTTGGAGTGATAGAAAGAAGGCAGTCACATGCAGGATACACTACAGTGAGGGAGATAGAAGATGATGGACATACTTGGGCCCTTCAGAGGAAGATGACAGCGTCTTCAGGACTACACCAGCCCTAGCTTTGGCCATATGAGCCTAGAGCTTTTGCTCACGGCAGTGTCACTGTGTTCATTAGACTATCAAAATGGTGGATTTGGCACTGTTCCTGGTTCTGTGACCTCTGAGAGCGATTCCTTCTCTCCTGGATTGCCAGTGAGCTGTCTGACATCCTTACCTTCACTTCCAGTTTAATGTCCTAAGTATGATAATAGCTTATATTGATTATAACCTAGGTCCTTGACTAACGCCAGAGTTGTAGAACTTTGTGTTCCCTCACCAGATTCTCATGAACACAGGTAGTCACAAATGAAAGGCAATTCCAGGCTTTGGGTCCAAACCTCTGCATTTACTTTAGTTTTACTCTTTTTTTTTTTTAATAGAAAATTGAAATTTAGATTTGGATTCAATAGGTCAAGTTTCAAAACTTTGGTTATTTTGGATAAATAACCATTGCCTGTTTATTTGTCTGAGCTCCTTCAACTACTTGTGGAGTTGCCAGTTTTGGCAAATAAAAACACAGTGTGTCTTATGCTTGGAGCATATTTGTATTAAATAATTTATGAAATTCAAATTTAAATGATCCCTCTGCATTTTATCTGACAAAATCAGATATAATGTATGAGAAGGAAATGATAATGAAGGAAAATTTCCCTTTAGACCTACAATTATTAAGTCTATATTTATCGTCTGATGTTAAATATCTAATTAATAGCATAGAAATTGTTACTTTTATATTGAGATTCAAATAGGTTAATAACTTGACTGGGATAACAGATATTTTATCTCAGCAAAATTAAATTATTTGACAAAAAAATTAATGATTGTTCTGAACTTCTAGTTTATTTAAAAATAACGTAGTACTTATGAAGCAATCTAGAGTGAAAATTCGGTCCACCTTAAGTATCATTTCTAAAAACATTTGTCTCTGTCAGTGATGTAATTTTAGGCAGTAAATTTAAGTATGTATTTTGTGTTAAAAAAAGACCATTTTTCAGACTTTAGCAATCAAAATTTATAGCAGACAAATCTATATTGAATCTCTTCTTGGTTGTTATCACAAGTATTGTTAAAAAAAACCCACCATAGAACCATAGAAGAAGAGATTTTACATATCATCTAGACTTGCTGAAAAAATATTTTTCCTGGGACATAACAAATTAATAAACATCATTTAAAGTGGCCTGCAAAATCTACACTCACAAGTTATTTGTATTTCTGTAGATATACAGGAAAAATCATATTGAGGTAAATGAAAATGTAAGATGTCAGTCCAGCCGAGAAAAGAAAAATGCACATGGGAATTCTTTTCAAACACACTACTGGGTCCTTCATTACCTCTTTGCTTACAAAAATTCACTATCCTCATTCCATTCAGGGTTCATGAATTATAAGATGTCATTAAATTACAACTACTTTTAGGAGGAAAGCGATCATCTTTAAACAAACATAAATGCATTTGCAGTATCACAGACCTTGCATGGGCAGCTGCACAGGAAGAAGCAGGGAGAAAGGCTGATAGACCTTCTGTGGTGACATTGTTGCTTCATTCATGTAAACAACTTTGATGATGATGAACAAGCTTTGTTTGGAAACACTTGCCAGCCAGTACTGTCCAAAACTAAAGAATAGCATCTAGAGACAGTTTTTGTGTTTTTTCTTTCTTTTTTTTTTTTTTAAGAAATTGATATTGCTGCCCAAGACAAAAGGGCAGAGGGCTGTTTAAGTGTGAAATTTATGAGTGCATTTGGGAGGGATGTTGGAGAAGGACTAATATCCTACTTCTCTGTCAGCAGGATCTCTTGGTGGTGGAAAGGAACTGGAACAATCTACAGTCTCTGAGCAGCCTTGGATTTCTTTTTCATAGCTCGTCTTCACAGAAAAGCTTACAGCCTTGACTGAGATCTAGAAGGCATGTAATTGCGGTTGTCATAATAAAACCCCAAAGTCTACAAGCCTGCCTGACTTTTGACATGGTAGCCAGCTCTTCCTATCGTGTTTGCGTAGACCTGCTCCATCATCCTAAGCAGAACTGGCTTTGATGATGAAAGACTCCGTTTGCTTTCACTGCTGGTGTATATTTAACCTGCCCCTCTTCAGTTCTGCATGCTGGTTACATCCACACTTCAGCAGGGCTGTTACTGATGTGTGTTACAGAGGCACTTTATTTTAAAGATATACAAAAATGCCTACTTTATATCATACCACTTGCAGCCTCTGCTTTTATATAGATGTATAGAAAGATGAAGTCATAGATATGGATGTAAAGATACTGAGAGAGATTCTTGTGCTGATAATAACAGAATGTGCCCCAATGGCTGCTGGTTATCACAGTCTCAAAAAGAAGAAAGGTAATAGGCAGGCTTGGCTGTCTGATAGAGACATGAGGTATTATGGCAGAACTGTTGCCAAGGAGGAAGTCAAAACAGTGAGGTGGAGTGCAATCAGTTTTCATTTTTATTTAGGCCATCCCAAAAGTTCAGATGAGCATCTAAAGCTGGTCTGAGCGCATATGACATTCTGCTCCGATTTCCAACCTTATAGCAGGACAATAGACAGTGGCTTTCAATGTGTGATCTGAGGATTCCACAAGGTCAGGAAGTACTTTCATGTGTCCATGAGACACTTTTGGGTGTGCTAAGTTCTCCCTTTCCCCACTACTACTGTGTGAATCCATTATACACATGTATTTATATAAATTAACTCATTACATATTTAAATAAATATAAATACATTAATTTATTATATATTTATAATATACTCATATACATATTTATTATATAAATATATATTTATATATTATACATTTCTATAGATGTATGTTATATCTATTTATTATAAATTTCTATAAATATATATAAATATATATTTATAGAAATTTACATATCCATTTACACATAAATTTATATAAATAATCTATTACATATAAATATATAAAAATAATCCATTATATATAAATATATAAAAATAATCCATTATATATATATAATCTTAATTAGA